>JAXGGA010001597.1:0-146624 GCA_038373865.1 Uloborus plumipes | reverse complement strand
AATTTTAGAGCTTAAGAATACTTATTACTTCTCCAAGCATTTATAATGTCACACCCGGCAGGATGACCAAGTTCCTAGAGTTCATACAAACTTTTTAATATTTTAGCACAACACTGGGACAAATGAGATTTAAATCAAAGTCAAACTTATAGGTACCAAGAAAATGGCAAACGCTCTTCAAGTTAAAAACAAAGTCTTCACACAAAAATTTCGAGAAAATTTTCCAGTTCCCAAAGCGTGAATTAATAACTAAAATATACATAGATTGTATTAAATAGGTGAGGGTGGGGGTAACGTGAAACTGGCAATCTCTATGCCTGTTAGAAATAGGTGTTGAAAATGAAAAAAGAAACACACACACAAAAAAAGATCAAATGAAAAAAAAAAGAATCAAAAAAAAAAAAAAAAGAGGACCGCGAAGTGAAAATAGGATAGAGTTTTCTCCCTAATACAGGGACCAGACATTCTCTGCCCGTACAGTTAAGGCTCCTGTAACAGGGCAGCTGATTCATCCGACATTTTGGTTCCAAAACGGAAGGCGTGGATGCACTGATATGTGTAGTCAAGTCGCATTGAAAAAAAGTGGAAGCTAAGCTTGAATTGTAGCTGCATAGATGATATTTGACTATTTTTGTCTATATGACAAAAACATTTCTTAAACTCAGGCTAAAACAAATGCAATATGAAAACAGACCAAATTTCATGAAACATTTCCCAATAAACTGTTTTTAAATGCGAGAAATAAGTTATCTTTAAATTTACCTCTTATGGTGCTTTATCCAACTAATCATAAGTTATTTTTCGCCATAGCAACCACGTACAAAATTAATGTGTTTCAAATACCTGTAACAAGGCTGGATCCAAGTTTTTCTTGGAACCAAAATGTCGGACAAGTCAGCCTGTCCTCTAAAGGAGCTCTACGGAGAGTAACGAAACACTTCCCTCTCCACCGCTTTGGTTGGAGACAAAGGGAAATCTTGGGCACGAGGAGAAAGTGCCCTCTCGGCAGAAATTACAAGGGGTGTAATCACTTACCGCTCTTCTTAATACAGCCATTGTGATTGGCTAAAAGCGGAGGTGCGCCTTGAGCCGCCATGGGCCAAGGCGATTTGGCCCACGTTCGTTCAAAGCTGGGCGAAATGCCAAAATTGATGGAATTTGAAAGCTTTCTTTTGCTGTGTTTGCAATGTTCGGGGGGGGGGGGGGCGCTGAAGGTTGAAAATACGTTTTGTGCCCTATGTTTTTTTTTTTTTTTTGAACTGAAATGCAAAATGACATATTTAAACGATGTATTATTTTTTCTTACAGTTTTTCTGGGTGGGCCCGGCCCACCCGGCCCATAGTGAGGAGCCGCCCCTGGTGACAGGTGACATAAGATTATCTTGAAACACAATGTTTTAGCTCTTTTGATGCCAGTAGGGCATGTTCAACATTTTCAGACAAAACAAAGCTTGTTTCCTTTTTTTTCATTCAGTTCTTTAATTAATTTATTTTTTTGTCGTTATGGAAAAGAAAGGGGAGTGAAGACACTTTTTCTCTCTTTCACATATTTGTGGTGCTGCCATCTATTGGACACTGAATACTGCAGTTTCCAAAACATATGATCTGAAATTTCCTGCTAATATGTGATTACATACATTAAAATACTATGTAATCAGATATTATTTGTGTTTTCGTTCTGTAATACAATAACCATGCAATCACATGCTCTTTTAGACCGCTTCTGTGAGCACATTTAGTTGGATAAACCTAACAAGGTCCACATTTGCAGGAGATGCTATAAATACTTCAGCTGCTATGGTAACCGTGAGGGAAGCATGTATGCCCATATGTACACTTTTCGAATGGTAGGGCTTCGTATTTCTTTAGGTTTTAAGGCTTTAATCAAGAGTAATTTAACAAAACATAATTTTTAGGCTCTTTTATACCGTGCTTGAGAACACGTTTAGTCTCATAAACATAACCTAGTTCACACTCGCAGAAGGTGCTATAAATACCCCAGTTGCTATGGCAATCAATGGGATGATTCAAGTTTGCAAATCTGATCTTATTTACAGGAGTAAACACAGTATCAAAACCTAACTTTTTCAAAATTTTTGCAATTTGATGACTGACTTCTGGATAAAAAGGCAAAACAATGTACGAGCAGCTCTTAAAATAGAAACTTTGCCAGAATAAGATGGCTTAATTTTCATATTATGAATAGAATCAATGCCTGTAATTAAAATCAGGGCCGTAACCAGACCTTAGTTTCGGGAATGGTTTTATCAAATCCATATCTCGTGAAATTTATAAAGTCCATAAAGTTTGATTTCATGTTCTATACAAGGGCGTAGCTAGGGGGGTGCAGGGGTGTGCAGATGCACCCCCTAGATCAGACCCAATGGGAGGTCACTGTGACCTCCCATTTTATTTATTTTTTTGACAAACGATTTTGTCCCCTTTCATGCTTTTCATTGTAACATGCTGGTGCAGAACTATAAAAAAACTACTGTTTTGTTCTTTTAGAAATATTTTATACCATCCATTGGTTTAAGGTGTGCATGACTGAATAAAGTATAGTTTCTTTGAGTTCATAATTTCTTCCTTTTTTTGTACTAATAGAATTTCAAGCACTTTTTTCTCTTTCTTTCTTGCTTTTTTCTTTCTGTTTTTATTGAAAAATTTGACTTTTATGTAAATTTTTGGGAATTTTATATAAACTGCGTTATTATATCTAGTATTGATTACTTTTCAGAAAATGATAGTAAGCTTGCTTGTTTTTGAGGAGAAAATTTTTAATTTACTGAATGAAACTCAGAACTTTACTGTGAATGATTAAAAAATAAATAAATAAAATACAAGAATGCATACTAATCTATGCCTATCAAAAGAGACGTGAGGCGTCACGAAAATAAATAAATAAATTAAAGAAAATAAATAAAGAAGTTCAGCCTTGCAATACTGTCTCACTATTTTCAAATTTCATCAGCCAATTTGTATCGGATAAGAACTTTTTGGGAGGTCACAGTGACCTCCTATTAGGGTGCCACTGCTTGCACCCCCCTAACGTGAGTCCTGGCTACGCCCTTGGTTCTATAGTCTGTTGATTTTTGTTACAGTAGATGTTAAAAGGGTATTAACATGAAAAATGTAAATAAAATGACACCTCTTTTCAGTGAAGAAATATTAATCTGGATAGATGAGTTTGCTCATATATGCGCATTCGAAGGAGTACTTTTGAAATTTCTACCTCACGGGGGTAGGGGGGGAGGACACTTGTACCATGTGTTAAAAATAGAGTTTGGTACTTACAAATTTGAAGGATTTTGGCGTTTTTTTTTTGTTTCTTTTTAGTGGTATTAAAAATTCGAAGGGAAAGGTGCATTTTTGGGAAATTATGTTTGTAACAATAATTACAATAGAAATAAGTACTGCAGAAAATACATTTAATTTGTACATTTTTTCAATAATGTTAATTTCGTTTTTCAAATGCAGTTTCAAAGTAAATAGGAAATTTAAAGTACAGTGCGTCTCGAAATGATAGGTCCGCCCTTACTTTTCAAAATTTCGACTCGTAATTGAGAATGAGAATCACTTTTTTTTATAGTGATTATTTTTCTGTAATTATAATAACTATGTTTGATGAAATTTCTTTAAAAAAATCATTTCTTCTTATTTGATGTAAATTTTCATTTTCAGACCGTTTCAAAAAGATAGGTCCGCCTTCCGAAATTTTGCCACAACCACGTTTATTTCCAAAAATTTGCATAAGTATCGTTGCTTAGTCTTACTACGGGATTATGTTTGCTGCTGTGGAGGTATTTAGACAGATTTGAACAGCACTTTGTAGTCAAACAAAACGGGTTGTCGTTGCAGTCTTTTGCTGGTTGAGCAGGGGAAAATTGATGCATTTAAACAGTCTGGAAAATCGAATAGAGAAATAGGTAAGCTTTTAAACAGATTGCAAAGTGTTGCAAACAATTTTTTACTATTTAGAAATGCTTATAGCAGTAAAAAATCATCTGGCCGCCCATCAAAAGGAACACCCCGACAATGAAGCACTATCGTAAGGAACTTAAAATCTGGAAATAATGAGCATATCCACTTTGGCCAAACAACTAAACCCTTCAATATCAAATCTACAGTCCACAGAGCGGTAAAGAAGTTTGTCAATTTAGTTTACGGGAAAAGGAAAACGGTTCCGAAATTGACTAAAAAGCACAAAGAAAAGAGATTGAAATTCGCGCAGGAAGTGATATCCTGGAAAAAAGATAGGCATCGTGTGATATTCAGTGATAAAAAGAAATTCAACCTGGATGGTCCAGTTGGTTGGCACTATTACTGGCACGATCTGCGTAACGATAGACTGATATTCTCGAAGAGGCAAGCTGATGGTGGTTCTGTTGTGGTGTGTGCCCGACTCAGAGGGACAGGAAAAACTGATATAGTATTTGTAGACAATCGTTTGAATGCTGCTGGCTATAACAAGCTGTTTGAACAATATTTTCTTCCACAATCAGAACCCATTGGGGGCCCATTCTTCATGTTCCAACCGGAAAATGCTCCTCTGCACTCTGCAAAGTCCACTTTTAAATGGTTTCTGGATAATCTTGTACATATTATCGATTAGCCACCTTGCAGCCCCGACCTGAATCCAGTAGAAAACATGTGGGGTATACTCGCAAGAGCAGTGTATGCAGGCGGAAGGCAGTACAACAGTACTGCAGACTTAAAAAGGGCTATTTCCTCCGAATGGTCAGAAATCGGGACAAATTGTTTGCAAAAACATGTAGAAACCATGCCAAATAGGATTTATGAGCTTATTTAGAAAAAAAAAAAAATCAGAAAAATTTCTTATAAATTCAACATTTATTTGATGCTTGGTTCAGTGGACTTATCTTTTTGAAACATCTGTTTCATCAAATTTTAGTTTCCCTCATTATTCCTATTATTTGTAAATTATTTATGAGCTATTTTACATTGAATGAAGTAATGTAGCTTATAAAATAGTACTTAGTACACAATACAACCTTTTTTACCAGCATAACTTTCGTTTTTACTGGTGGACCTATCATTTCGAAACGCACTGTAAAATAGCAACAATGATTTTTTTCAATGGGAAACTATAAAAAGCATTTCTGTAACTGTTTAAAAATTTCGGAAGGGGTTGAGCCCTAAAAATCCACCTCTTAAATACGGCCCTGATTAAAATGTCATTACTATTATTGAAATAGGGTTGGTAAGTGGGCCACTTAACTTAAAACTGAAATGCGCATATGATTTTTGTACTTTTTTGTACTGATCATGTTCTATTTCATCACAACGATTGGTTTTGCATATATTTGGGTTTCACGGAACTTTTTTTTGAATCATATAATTTGTGTCAAAAAAAATTAAAAAAAAAAATTGCGAGTTTGAGCAACATTTTTCAAAGAAGTGTTTCATTAATGTTAATTTTTATTATTTTTTCTATGTTCATCAAGTTTTTTGTAAAGTTTAACCTGAAGTACACATTTCAATAAGAATTTTTATGTAAAGTATGATTAATAAGTGTTTAAGGGGAGGGGTCCCACTTACCCCTTGGTTTTTCTCAGTTAGGGTAAGTGGGTCCCCTCACTATGGTGTAAGTGGGACCCCTTATAATAATGATGATTTCAAAATGAAAAGCAGTTCTGATGAAGCAATTTCTAAGATGAAATGAAAGATAATGATGTAGACCTAGAAGGAACTGATTCTTTAGCTACAAAAACTGCAAAAGTAACTGCTATGTATTTGGGAAACATGCATAAAAGAAAAATATAAAGTATTATGAAGTTCTAACTTTACAATATGATACAAATAAAAAAATGCTGATACATTTGATAGAAAGAATAGAAATAGCTACACTTTTTATTGGTTTGATGGTAAGTGATGTTAGAATTATAACTGAGGATGAAATGATAATGTCTCTCTCTCAACAAATTTCAAACAGACGCTGCCATTAAGTGTTTCCATTTTTTTTCAACCTATATATTTTTTCTTATTTGACTAAAATTGATCTTAATCGACTCTATTATGTTTGTTCAACACTAATTTATGTCTAAAAGTAAAAAATATGCCAAGCGGCTTGTAATGAATTTCACAGACACAATTGTTTTGTATTCTGCTTTATAATTTTCTGTCCTACACATTTCAATGTAAGTAGATATCTCGTTAATGAATACATTTACAAAAAAGTATTTCCTTCTAAAATGTTACATACTTTATCAGGTAGGACATGCAAACCCCTTTTTTAGGTATGCTCACTTTAAATATAAATAAATGAGGGATAGCCCACTTACCCTTTCCTAGGGGGTAAGTGGGCCACTCACGTCATATTTTAAAGAATACGATAGTTAAAAACATTTAAAGCATTTTACTATTAAATAATGCTGAACTTGTGTTTATTAATAATGTCCAAGATAAAATAAGTCAAAAAGTTTTTTTTTTTTTTGCTTTAAAGCTGTTGCATAAGGCTTTAAAAACGAACTGTTTTAAAAAGGGGGTCCACTTACCCTAACCAACCGTAATGATTATGTTTATAATAGGCTAACTAAGATCTCTCATTTTGGCAAGGATTCTGTTTCTAAAGCTGCTTATACCATTGTTTTGTATTTGTATCCAAAAATCAGTCATCAAGATGCAAAGATTTTTAAAACAGCTTTTTTTCATCCTGTAAATATAATCGAGCTTACCAACTAGAAGCGTCCCATTGATTGCTTTTCAAACTGAGATATTTATAGCATCTCCTGCAAATGTGAACTTGGTTATATTTGTAAAACGAAACGGTACTCTCTATCAACGTCTGAAAATGCATGAAAATTATGCTAATCACAGAAAACTTGCACTTTCTTCTACAGCTCCGTTGCTCAGTGTTGTTGTATCACTGGCCACTGTTTTGGTTTTTTATCTGCTAGAATTATTTATAAATGCTGCTCGGTCTACAACCTCGATTTCTGAGAAGCTTACTGTATTTGGAATGTTCCTCTTTTAGACCTTTAGTTACGGAAAATGGTAGGGTAGGAGCACCCGATTCCTACTCCCCTCCTTAAATGCCAGCATAGATAACTGAATCGATTATTTCAGAAAGGGCACAAGTTTAATGCATTTCCATTGAACTTGTGCCCTTTCTGAAACAATCAATTTCACTAAAGATTACATTTTTATGACTTCAATTTCCAAAATTTTTGGAGGACAGCTAAAATTTCGAAAAATTTATGAGGAGCAGCCTCTTCTCTTATCCAGTAGCGTTAAACGGCGTTTTAGGGGACTAAAATTCAAGCAATTTTCGATAGAGATCTTCCTTCCCCCGTCACTTGTCTGACGTCTTCAAAGATGTGAAGTTTATTCCAACGTTAGAGATGCACAAATATGCAGGTATACTGCAGACACGTGTTTCGAGGCTACAAGGAGCCTCTTTTTCAATGCAAGAGGTGTGAGCTTTAGGATGAAGAGTCATCCGATAAAAGCGATAAAAGCGAAATCGATCCGATAAATCCGATTCAAAGATAACTGAAAAACATAATTTTTAGAAAAGAGAACTTCCGAATGTCTCATCCTTCCCTCTAACATCAGTAAGACAATTTTAAATAGTAAATTTTAGAGTCTCAACGCCAAAATTTTCTCAACGTCAAAAATGACCTAAAAATGCAGTTTTAGACCTTTAACTTCGAAATATTTCCGCGCGCGCGAGAGAGAGCACCTACATCTCTGTTGGGTTCAGCTCCCAAATCCTGACTTATTTTTCCCTTTTAAAGATAGCATAAAATACTCCTTTATGTCAAAGATAGATTGAAATTGCGTTTTTAAAATTTAAATACTATTGAAAAACTCTGAAAGATGGGTCTTCATTCCTTCTCTCTCTTTATCCTTCCTTACCTAATATAGTCAGAAATTGATTTCAATTTGAAAAATAATTTCGGAAGGGTCCTTTTCTTCTACCAAACCTAAAGTTACGTTGTCGTAACTTTAAGTTTGTAGGAGCCTGTAACACCCTCTTGCTTTCATCTCCTCTTCCTCCTTCTAATACCAAGAAGGATTGATTATTATGCAGATACTTTCTATTGTGATTGGCTGATACATATATTTAAAATGAACAAACAATGCGACAAAAAAAAAATTCATTTTTTGGACAGAATTCTGGGAAAAATGAAATTGTTAGAAGATTAAATGAAGATGATTTGCATACTCATAATAGTGCAAGGGCACGCTTTCCCGTGTATCGCAAGATTTGAACAAACGCCATCTTTTAGATATGAAGACAAGCCTTTTACATTTCGTCTATCTAGCCCAACTTCTTTGTGGTATTCTTGTTAAGAGTATGCATTGTAAAAAAAAGGAAAAAAAAGAAAAATACAGGAATATTTAACGATCTAATACTTAAACGAAATACTGCTAATTATTAACGCAATTTACATGCACGTAGTATGTGTGTTTTGACGCGTTGCAAATGAACGGTTATTTTGTAACCATAAATCTTAAATGACGTTTTCATCTTGACAGTAGATCTCCGCACTTAAAGTAAGACATAATTCACTTTTTATGTACTCCTTTTTTCCCTCATAAAACACGAGTTTCTTTTTCAGTGTCTCTGCTTTAAAATTTGTGTCGTTGCAGCGTTTGTAATCAGAGCCAGTTACATTATCATTATTCTTTTTTCCTGTTAAAGGGCTTAGCTACTGTTTAAAGCTTTTGAATAAGGAAGAAAAACAAGATGTTTTATAACTTAGTTTCTCTTTTTGGCAAATTTATCTGTTAAGAGATAGTGGTAGAGTTAACCCTTTCAGGGGCGAGTCATTAAATTTTACTTTCAGATGAGAAAAAACCAGCAGGATGAATTGCAGTAGTCATACAGACTACAGAAATAAGTTTTAAAAAAATTTGCTGTCCCCCGTTTCAGAATGGGGGCCGGTTGCACAGCGCAACCGGCGCCCCGCCAGGACATTGAAAATGCAATATGAATGAGCTTCGTTGAAGAGCTTGCTGTTATAAATAATTTAAGATTGCATGTCTTTTCTATCACCATTACCATATTAAAACATGCCTGTGAACAGGGGAACCTCAATGGGAGGTCACAGGAGGTCATTGTGACCTCCCAAAAAATCTTTATTCCACAAATTTTGTCTGTCAATTTGGCAAACTTGGACATCTAAATGCAAAATATTGCAATTTTTCAATGTCCAAGTGCTTATTTTCATCACATGAACGTTACTCCCCCCCCCCCCATTTCATCCTTCAGTAAAATTTAGAACTACATTCTTCAAATGGAAAATTCGAAGTTCGCGACATCCCAGTCTGAATAATTCAACTTGTATTAGTATACAATTTAGAAAAATAATAAAATGAAATGAAATAAAGAAATTTTATACCTAAGCATGAATTTTTAACATTAGATTAAAAAATTCTAAACATTACAAATTTATAAAATTAAGTTTTTATCAAACGAATCATATTTTCATACCTTTATACTATTACATTTATTTCTGGTGGAACTTTTGAAAGCCCAGATTTTTACGAATTGTTGGACTTTGTTGGACAAAATTATAGGAATTATATATTTACAGAAGTATTTTACAGTGAAACCAAGAGCAAGAGCAAAAAGCAACCTTTCCAGAAACAGAAAAATTCGAGACTGGTGCTCTCCTGATTTTGTGTAAATTCCCCTCTTTCAAATACTGAAGAACCTCACCTTTGACCCCTGTATGTAAATACTTGAACTGCAGGCTAGACTATTTATATTATGAATCAAGACCTCTTCCTAAGACCCTCTTCCAAAAGACAACCCCGCGCATCAGACAGAAAACAGATGTGAAAGAGAGTCAGCTGCTAGGCTGCAAATCAATTCTCATTGACGCACAGAGGGGCAGCGGTTGCACTGTGAAACCGACAGATAAATAGTGAAAATTACGTGTGTAAGGATATTCTTTTTTTGAAACTGGGTATATTACAATGATCCTTGATGATGGCTTATAAGATTCATCACCTTAGGTCTGAATATTTTTTTGTTTTTTCTTGAAAAAAAAAATTTAATAAAATAGTGGCAAAAACAGCTTTTCATTTCTACACTGGCATGCACATATTAAGAATAAAGGAGCTATGATGCTGCCATCTATTGATAGTTATTGAAAGTAATTGTATTTTGAGACCTTAATTAAGAAAATTGAGCTATTTTTTGCCGGAGAAAAAAATTATGAAAAAGTGCGGTTTCACAGTGCAACCGGCGCCCTTGAAAGGGTTAAAAAATGTCAAGTCTTCCTTTTTGTCTGGAGTTTATGTACTGCTTTATGTAAGAGTCAGTTGGACTTCAGAAAATGTTATGAACTGTTAATGCTTATAATACACGTCAAATCGAGGATATATGTTTACCATGAAAATACGCAGTTGGACATCAAACAAAACTGCAAAAATCATGTAAAAGCTTTGTTAAACTGGAAAAATTGAGAGGAAAATTTGTTGATTTAGGGGTAAATTCATTGAATAGTAAATCTATAAATCTATTTAAATTTTAGGAGTAAATAATGTATTAGTAATTAAAAGATACAAACATAAATTTAACACCAAAAGGTACTCGTACAATCTAAGTTGATGCATCTCGCGGAGAGGTATGTTTCTGCCTCAACATGGTTAGCACTCGGTAGGAAGAGTCAAAAAAATTGTATTCGTAGGAAATGAGGTAGGCAGTAAACGCGATCATTAAATCAAGGATTCCACAGTGCATTATCTGTGAGTGTAACACGAGTTTTAAAGTTAAATTTTATGTCTTATTGCACATAATTTATGACGGTTCACGAAGATAACTAGTTGCGTCAACGTTTGACTATAGAAACCATCGCTTTTATTGTTTTCAACCGCTTTTGAAGAGGATTCGTCAAAGGACAAATGGCTACAATCCTGAGGTGGACTACACCACAATTTACGCTTGTGGCATATGCACCGCTAGCATCCGATGAACACGACTTGTTTGCCAACTGTTTATCGCCAATTTAACCAGGTACAACCTGTCATGGGTACATGGGCGCTACCTGTGGCGAAAAAAAATGTTTTCTGTGTTTGTTGTTTGGTGCGGTGTTTCAATTTTTGCCTCTGACCGACGTCATTACTCAAAGAAGACTTATATGTGGATATTTTGCAGTAAGTATGGAATAATTTTAGTATTTACTCCTCTGTATAATGATATATACTTTAAATAAATATTCCACTAGCTTACCTGAATGTAAACTTTTTTTGCAAAATGTCGGAGTTTGATAAAATATGAGCACTTTAAAGTTTAACAAAGTACTCAGCTTTAAAGCAAATCTGCTTGAGGTTTGGATACAAATGTGTGATTGCAAATAAGTTACTGATCTCCGAACAATTCCTTTTGATTCATTGCCTATCCAAAAAAAAAACATGAAATCCGACTCACTAGTCAACTGACATGCCGAATATATTTAGCTACGCAATTATTAAAGTCATAGATTTGCTATCTTTTCAGCTTTTTCAGTGAAAAACGTGTTGTTCCTGTTAATGCGGCTGTTTTATTGAATTTTCAATGTTTGTATTTCAAGTTTCAGTATAATGTAATTTGCTGTAAGTTTTGCATGCTGTCAAGCATTTTAAAAGCTTGGTGAAGTTTTTTGGCAATTCTACCTGTTATGAAATAAAAAAATTACGAAAAAATTGGTATTTTTGAAAGAAATGCTTACATAGATTTCGCGTAGTATTTCATGAAATGGTTAACAACGGTCATTCATAAAATTATTCTTGCTCAGAAGAGATTGAAAGAATATAGCGGAACAACAGTGCTCAAGCTGTATTGGTCATTGTTGAATATTCTTTACGTTTAGTACTGTAGGTGGGATAAGGACTAAAATTTGAGTGTTAACGTTATTTGTAGTATTTTGGTTTTCAACTGCATTTCACCTAAATGTATTGTTGTCACTAGTCATTAAAACTATGGTGGTTATTATTATTATTATTAAAGACTTTTTCTGTACTTACTTTTGTCATGGTTTTCACCTTTTGCTTCCGGTTGCAGAGTTAAATTCAGCCGCGTGAACCTAAACGCACTTCCGCTTTATAGTAGAGCGAGCGGCACAGTGCGTAACACAAAATAAATTTAACAAACAATAAATTTAACACATTAATCTCAAGGCTAACCAAAACAAAGATATATTTGCAGATTGTGGGCATTTAATCTTCACGTGAGCTATGTATAAGCCTCTCATATAAATATTTTTACTTATGTAAGAATCATCATGCGTGCGAACGGAACAATGCGTCACGCCGCTCCGCTGTAAAGACGTTTAGAATTGAATTTTAAAAGGGACAAGTGGTAAGAAAAAGAGAGAGACGAAGATATTGGGGGTGGCCAAGTGGAAGGAAAGGGAATGTGTTGTGGAATTTGGGCATTAAGTCATTATATAAGCTAAAAAAGTACGCCTTTAAAATAAATGCTTTTATTTGTTTGAGGATTCTCTAGTGATATGGCACAAAGCTTTAGGCCGCTCTGCTGTCAATACGTTTGGAATGGACTTTTCTAATTCACGTTTGTTAACAGGACGAGAGAAGAAAATATTGGGGTTGCCGGGTGTAGGAAGGGGGGTGTGCTGTAGATTTTCGAGGAGTAAATCATTACAAACCTTAAATATAGGCCTTTAATATATATGTATTTTGTGAAGATGTTTATGTGCTAACGACACGAAGCATCAGGTCGCTCCTCTAAAAAGGTGTTAGGAATATACTTTTGGATGGTATGCGTGGCAACAGGCCGATAGAAGGCGATGATATAGAATTAGTTTGGGTTAATCTGTGCTTTGGGTCCCTTTTCTCGCCAAACACGGATTTCGGTTTTGTCGCCATAGAAAAGCCATTTTTACGGAATGTCTCTTGGAGCTTTCAACTACGCGAGACAACAAGGAAAACACACCAGTTGGCGACTGGGGTTCAGTTCCCAACTTGCTCAGTTGGGAGTGGAAGACTGAAGATCACTGGTAGTTTGTTTATATGACCTTTTAAAACGCAATGTAAATATTTTATTGTTCTTGTTATTTTAATTAATACTATACTGATTTTGAAACGTAATTTGCTTTATACAAATGAATATTTTTGAAGAGCGAAAAAAAAAAAAAACAGGCGACAATGCGATCGTGCAAGATATGTTTTCTAGAAAAATAGTAATATAGTGCTTTAAACTGAAAGCCCTATTGCACGACAGCATAGACTACAGGCACGTCGCAAAAGACATAAAAAATTGAAACAAATGAAACGAAAATTGAAAAAACGAAAAAACTTTGAAATAAAATATAAAAAAAATTTTTTAAATTTAAAGACTGTTTCTGTCCGCTCATTCGCACTAAAAAGTATGAAATAAACTAATTATTCGATATAGTGATTATAGTGCTCAGAAATTCCAGCTCATCTTGATATATTTATATTTACGTTAATGTTAAAGCAGCCAATAAAGTTTAAACTAAAAATTTGATTTTAAGAAATAGGCGGTATACTGTTTATGACGAATAGCTTTTACTATACCGCCTATTTCTTAAATCAAATTTTTAGTTTAAACTTTATTGGCTGCTTTAACATTAACGTAAATATAAATATATCAAGATGAGCTGGAATTTCTGAGCACTATAATCACTATATCGAATAATTAGTTTATTTCATACTTTTTAGTGCGAATGAGCGGACAGAAATAGTCTTTAAATTTAAAAAGTTTTTTTATATTTTATAATTACTCATCTTTTCTTCAAAAGTGTAATAAAGAATTCTATGTTCCATTTGGTATGAAGATTCTAGTGCTTTTCAAATGTTCTTCCTCAATGAGTGCATACGTTATGCACAATATCATTAAAAGTATTGGGACAGTTTTTTACGAATTTCTTGAGGAATAAGAAACTAATTGTTGCATAATTTTTGTCACATAAAATATGGGCTCCAGTAGACATTTTCCAGTAAAATTTTAAATCACCCATACATTGCGGGAACCAAAAGGGGGGGGGGGGACTGAAATGCATTTTGACACTTCTTCATAGTAAATAGGTGGGAGTAAACGAACAATTTCAGAAATTAATTTACATACTATGTAAATTATTTTTCATATAAATTTAAAGTTAAAAAGCTGATAAATTCCAAAATATTCAAAATTTACTTTTATGGTATAGTATCATTTAACACAGAATTTCTTAAAAAATGCTGATATTTCTGAAATTCCTTTTCCCTGCAAATTACTGTTGCGTACTTAGTCAACCAAATAATGACTAAAATTTTAATGAAATATTATTTTTATGGAAAAAATCGCCATGGGTCAAGTCTCCGTATGGGTCAAATCTCCCTAGTTTCCCCTACATTGCTTTCCTTAAAAAGTAAATGTAACACCAATATTTACTTTTCTTATAACTTAATTCCCGTTTTAAATTATTATATTGTGTTTTATGTACACGAGTGCATCAATCTAATCCTGAGCAGCTGGAAATGTTCTTCAACTCGGGCTATGAAATTTGTGAGAGAAAACTAAGTACTAAATTCCACATGTTGAGCAGCTTGTTGATGCAGTCACTTGTCCTAAGACTCCGACGTTTGCAGCTGTCTTTTATGTTTCATCTTGGAAAGGACGATGCTTCCTTTTTTGTCACTCGTTTTCGTCTTTTTGTTCTTTTTTTTTACTTCTTTATGGGGATTTCCTCGTGTCTTCATTTAGAGTTTACTGAATGAAAATACGCAGCAGAGATGGAGTGGGAAAAATCAGGCGGGGGAAATTTACTCGAAGAATTCTATGTTCCATTTGGTATGAAGATTCTAGTGCTTTTCAAATGTTCTTCCTCAATGAGTGCATACGTTATGCACAATATCATTAAGTATTGGGACAGTTTCGAAAATTCGACTTTTTACGAATTTCTTGAGGAATATAAGAGACTAATTGCTGTATAATTTTTGTCACATAAAATATGGGCTTCAGTAGACATTTCCCAGTAAAATTTTAAATCACCCATACATTGCGGCGTACATAGCGCCCCCACGGCACGGGGGGAGGGGCTCATGATTCAGAAAAATAGCACACTATAAGTTACTCAAAATATATCTTTTGCAGATAAATCTAATTTTCTTCTGGATGGGGGGGGGGGGGGGCGGAGCGCACTTGCAAACTTTGCGGGGGGGGGGGGGGGGCGCATCTAAGTCTATGTACACTATTAATGCAGAGACACATTAACCCGCAAACAAGAATGTGTTTCTTAGCGGGCGAATATCTAAGTTGATATTAGATGTGGTCCATCATTTCGAACGGCAGGAACGATTTCTGTGATTTTTACAAAAAGTAAAAAAATGCATTGAAAAGGACGAACAAGATACTCACACATGCATACGTCTATACAGGGTGTCCATTCCAATCTCCAAATTAATTTTAATCTTTTATAACTTCAAAGTCATTTTGGATTTTTGAGAAATTATACGTTTACTGGTATCGAAAATAAACCTTTATTTGAGTGACAGTAACTATCTGTTCTTATTCTCCCCATCAATATTATTTTAAACCTATTACAGGCTCAATTGAAAAAAAAAAATAATGTGTGTTTTGATTGACCGCTATCAGCGCGGTGAATCTGAACACCTCTAAAACATACTATATATCAGTAAAAAGTATTCAACATGTTTAGTCTTTACTTGGAATATCAAGAGTAAAGCAAGACCAAAGTTTTTACATTTAAAAAAAAAATCAAAATTAAAAAAATCCTTTAGTTACTTTTTTACGACCAAAGCTGAAAAGTGTACCGATTCCCTCCGTTTTAAGGTAACCCATTTGTCTGTTTAGAAAAACTTTACTACATTTATTTAAACTATTTAGAAATCATGTTTAGTTTCTAATTTTAATGTTTATGTTTGAAAAAGCACACAGGCTTTGCAAATATTAATTTATTTAAGTAATAGTTTTCTTCTCTTTAAACATAGAAAAGTAAATGTTTACTTTTCTATTTTTTTTTTTCAACTTCTGTTACTTTTTACAAATGGATGGGAGAACTAAAAAGCAGCTCGTTCAACAAGGCTGTAAAAAAATTAACCCCTAAAGAAACTGAATTTATTTCAGTTAAATTAAGTCATTATAATTTCAGTTATTTTTTTTTATATTTCTCAATTTATAAAAGAAGAGTTAAATTTACAATCACAATCTTAAAAAATGTAAAAAAACTTGAGTTTTTTTTTGTTTCATTTTAGTGTTTCTGTTTAGGAGTTATCCCCTCCTCAATCTATTAAAAATAATTTTTGTTTTTAAAAACTTCTGAAATTGAAATTTTAATCAGGAGATATTATGATAATATAATTCAATACCTACCAATATCAGTTTCAATTTATGTAAAGATTAAATGTATTTACTACATATTTATATTATATTACTCATATAAATTAAGCAGGTAATGTAGTATGCACATTAAGTATGAAATTTGAAACATTTGTCAGATCTGTAACAGTCAAATATAAACCCTCTAAAAGGGGGATAAATGTTCTCCCTGACTTTGCCCCCAATTAAAAAAATGTTACTTTAACATACCCTATAAATTTTATTTTCTAAGAATCTTTAAGAATTGAAAATTTTCGTGGTCAAATTCGGCACTTTTTTCGATATTCACCCAGAAGCTAATTTTGTAGCACACCTCTACGGCATATGCTGGTCAACCCTTCTGGATGTAATTAGAAAAGGTAAAATGTCAGGTACTGGCCTACAGAAGTTGTGCTTTTATTGAAAAAATAAATCTGATATTGTTGAAGCTTTATTAATACAAAAACTCGAATTAAATTTCAGTTAACACAGCAAACTTTATCAATTCAGCATTATCAATTCAACATAAGATTATGTTATTCAATAGAAGCATAGCTTTGGCCAGTTTTTTTTTTCTTTGCAATTTAGAAAAAACATCACTGCCCCGAGCCCCCGACTGGATTTAAACCACCAATCTTTCCGTCAGCAACAGAACATGATAGCTGATTGCACCACGAAGACTTCGATCTGAATAAATTGCTAAACGAGTTAACATGCACAAAGCGATGCATATGCGCTATCAAGATAGCAGGTGAAGCACTTTTTTATTTTTCCCGTAATATGTCTATACTCTTTAAATCTCCTAGTACTCGTTGTCTTAGGTTTTGTACTATGATTTATTGTTTTTTTACGTGATGAAGATAACCTCATTGATGGTCAGCTTTTGTATTCTTCCATGTCTCTCTGCTTGACTACTGTCTAAAATTTTTTCGTGCAACCTCCGCCGCATCTGCGCACGCGCGAAGTCTCTTCGGACTTTTTCGAAATAGGGGGGAAAAGCAACGAGGAAGTAGTAAGCGAACAAAAGCTGAAGGCATCGGGTAGTGCGCATCCTAAACCTATCTCCCTTTTTTCAGATGGAAGCGTCCGTGGCTCCCAGGCGCACAATACGCAAACAGACAGTAAAATAAAAGGTTTTTAACCTCTTGCTTCCAAATAAATATTTGTTATAACAAACCACCATGCAATGAGAGAAAGGGATTGCGGAAATTCCCTAGCTGGAGCACTTTTACATACTTGGGTAAATTACGAAAATTAAAATTTAAACTAAACAGAGCGTTGGTGATTTTTTTTCACTTTTAAAGTTTACTTAGATTACAGTACGGATACGAATTTTCAAGTAGATTAGGCACGTAGAAGTATTTAAGAATTCAAGAAATTCAAAAACCGAGAAGCATATTGCTCTACCAGGTGGGTTTAAACTATCAACATTTTGGTTAATAGCCGATTGCGCTAACGAAGCTCACTCTTGAAAATAGTAGGTGAAACGCTTTTTAGTTTCGTTATTCCCAGTTCGCTCCCGGTCGCCAACGTGCTATAAAAAGTAGTTTCGAAAACTGTAATAATATTAGAAATTCTCTGGAAAACTGTGGTATATTTCATAATGGTTTCTCGTAACGATACAGCTAATCAAATGAGAAATGTTCAAATAAGCTTTGTGCTAAAATATGATGAAACTGATCAGAACACTTCCTTTTACGTAGTAAAGTATTGTGATCGCGAACAAAATTTCACACAAATTTCGGCATACATTTCGAATTTTTTACTTTCCTGACACAGCTACTTATTAATTTCTTTGTCAACTCCAGCCACCTTGTCTAGTGGTCAGAGGAATCGGACCGAGAGGAGGAAGCCCCGGGTTCGAATCCCGGCTCGGGCATTAATGTACTTTCACTCTCTTCTGTTCTTGTCCTTTCCCTGTGTGTATGAGTGTGTTGTGAATGGCTGCCTGCCCGAAAACGGATCTTATTGCATGTGTGTTGCGCTAAATCGGACTTTCACCTTAATGGTACTCGTAAGAACGGAAGCCATACCTATTTCGACTTAAATCTGGTAGATGTATCTACTCAAGCTCGGGTACTCGAGTGGTTTCAGTATTAACAACATCGTTGTCAATGTTACTTTAGAAGAAGCTGTACATTACTTGAAAAAAAAATCTTGAATCCCAATTTACCAGTAGTATTTTCTAGAAGCACTGCCTTTTTTTTATTGTACACAAGTGATATTCCCCAGACATTACTCCTTGAGGATATCATTTGTTCCGATCAATGCAGAGAATAGTCAGTAGTGAGAATTTCATCTCGTATGACAGTATGCATGCAAAAGTGGGTCGATGACCGGATAGCCACGAAAGGAACAGAATTCCTCAGTCGTGTATCTGATGGAATCCGTTAAGTGCCCAAAAGGTAGGCGAAAGTTGTCGCTTCAAATAGAAAATATTTTGACTAAAATCATTCAATATTTTCATATTCAAACTATATTTTTGTCTTCATAAAAATTCGCTTGACTTTCGTTCTATTTGGTGGCGTGCAGGATTTTCGTGCTCCACTACCCCACATGACTTTAAACTGGATTTTCTGCTCCAAAATACCTCTTTTCTGATATTTTTCATCGATGAAAGAAATAAATCAAATATTACATTAAAACTGAAACTCTGCTGTCAACCAGCTTTCCATTTATTAAGAAGAGGTTTTGTTTCATTTTTAATATTTCTTTGCGCCGCTACTCGATAAGACTTTTCACTGGATTTTCTGTGATTTTATGCACCAAAATACTTCTTTTTTTTTAATTTTTTCCATAGATGAAAGAAATACATCAAATATTACATTCAAACTGAAATTCTATTGTTGACCAGCTTTCCATTCATGACAAAGCAGGCTCCTTTCATTTTTAATATTTCTTTGGCCCTCCACTCCATTTGACATTTCACTGGATGTTTGAGAGCTTTTATGCACAAAAATATTTCTTTCTCCGATATTTTCCATAGATGAAAGAAATTCATCAAATACTGCACTGAAACTAAAATTCTGCTGTCAACCAGTTATCCATTCATTAAAAAGGGGTTTCGTTTCACTTTCAACAGTGTCGGCTTCCCAAGTACACTGTAGCGATATCTTTCGTTTTTCCGCCGGTCTCACGTTTTCTATTGATGCCTGTCCTAAAGGCCAAGCGAAAATGAAATTGCGACAATCACCGCACAAATCGTCAGAACGTTTGACCGGCTGAAACAACAAGGTACTGTGACGTCGCAATAAAAGTTGGGGTTACAATTTCTCTCATTTTTAAATCGCCAAGAAAAAAAAAGTTTGCGAGGGAAACCACAAAGTATCACGATTTTTCCTTCGGAGCAATTTGTCGTAAAGCTCTTTATATTTTCCCTCCGAGCTATATTATGTAATTGCATATTGATGGCCGTAAATAAATAGTTTACTTGAACTTATTTTAAAGGCTCTTCATAATCGTAAAGCTCAATCTCAGTCGGTAATAAAATACATATATTGCGAAAATTTTTCAATGTCCCTAATTTATTCACTTAATCGCTTTTAATGGCTTTTAAATTATTCATCATTAGTGTATTTAGAGTGAATTTCATTTTGAAATATATAAAAGTTACTACAAATGCGACTAATCTGACCATTATTCACAATTAATAATAATATTGGTAAATAGTACATACATTATTGATTTATCAAAATTACAGGTTTATTTATACAGGGTGTTCCCGTTTAACCTGCGAGATTTTTCTTTCTTAGCAACCGCTCGTCCTAGATGCATTCTTCCAATTGCAAAAATTTGAAAATCAAATGAAGAGTTAAAATATCAAAAGCTTGAAGTGAAAAAAAGAGCAATCCAAATTTTTATACGGATTCAAGGTTCCTTAACTTATATTTAGGGAAAAATCTCCATCGAAAAATAACTACAAAGCAAAAAAAAAGAAAGATTTGAGATTAAAACTCAGATGTATTCAAGTTTGAAGTTTTAAGGGGACGTGAAGAAATTATTAAAATTTAAATTGCTTGAGATAGCCGCAATTGCTTGAAATTCTTTTACTGTCAAGCAACTTTACTCTCCCTTCATTTTAACCCTTTCCGCTGAGTTTTGCCATTTTCTTCTTCGCCCTCCTTCTTTTTTGATATTGTGTATAAATTTGCTATATTTATTGCATTAACTAGACCGGAGTTAGAAGGTTTTTAACAAATAACACAGGTCTGCAAAAATACACTTTTTAAAAATTGTTTTGATTTAATTAACTGATCTTTATGTACTTTTTTGCGCTGATTTCAAAAATGGCATTGTTTTTTTTTCCATCACAGAAGGCTTGCCTGCAAAATAAAGTTGAAGTTTTTGAAAGAAGTACAAAAAAACCCGGATAATTTTGAATTTTGTTTTTTATTTTAACATAAAGTAAAAGCAGAAAAATAATAAAACCTAGCTAAAAAGAGCATAAAAGTGATGAACATGTGTTGCAAAGTTATTATAAGTCTTTGAGAAGAAATTAGGCAAGGTCAGGTCCATGAGGAACCGGGCGAATAGCCGAACGTATGTTGGTTGGGCTTGGAATTTTTTTTCTGATTTTCAAATTGACCCCTTGCATGAAGCCTAGTGGACAGTAAGAATGGGGGGGGGGGGGGATAATTGTCTTGTTTTAGTAGGAAATGGATTTTCCCAGTTTAGATTTGTCTTATTCAAATAAATAAATAAAAACATTTTTTTTTTGCAAGTAACGTGCTCACATTGTTAAATAACATGTTCACCATGTAATCTCTATTATTCAAACTAATTTTAACACTTATATAGGCTATACTATTGAAAAATCTTGTGCATATTGAACCTGAAAACCCTAAAAATAAGCAAATTTCAGGCGAAATTTCTGATTTATCAGAGGGTGATGAAATTTTTTCACTATTTTTTCCGTAATCAGCACATAAAATACTGATGAAACCAATAGTTAAATATGCAACAATTTTTTCATCGCAGACCTGTATAATTTGGACAGAAATCATGAAGAAAAAACTCAAAATTGCATGCTTCTCCCTCTTTTTTTCGATTGGATCCTCTTTAATATTCAATTTTTTATTTTGTCTCTTTTCTAGATAATATAGAGCATCAACTACAGCTTTTTTAGCATTTATCTCTTTCTTTGAAATTTACGTCAGCATATGAGGACATGCGCAATATGTTTACATTCCTAACAGAATTAGAAAATTTTGCCCCTTCAGAGCGTTCAGTAATTATTTTCAAAGTATAAACTAACGTTTGTTAAAACCACTCCTTTTTGATATAAAAGCAAAAATTTTCCTATGTGTGGAAATGTAAAAGGAAAAATGCAAAATAATAGTTTTTTTTTTTAAGTACTGCACTTGACACGAAAACAAGCAATGAAATTTGAATGCTTCTCAACTAAAAATAAAATTAGAGATGGCTATGATTTTAAATGCTTTTTGAAATTGAGAACATTTGTGCATTAGTTTTGTGTGTCAATAAGAAGAATCAGAGATGAAATCTGCGCCACAGTGCACCGCCTTATGGAAATCTGCACCAGATGGGAAGATTTTGCCAGTTGCGGCATAATCTTCCCATGTCATTCGAGTAGACAAGGGAAACCTGTAGAGTTTTGTTTAAAGGACAGGCAGGTGTAAATATTTGCTTTCCGAGAACGATTTTCTTTTGGGATCAAAAGTTGATAAGCTTCAAAGAGGAAATGAGAGGTTTAAAAAAATAAATAAATAAATAAATAAATAAATAAACACAGGTCAAGGCTCAGCGCCCTCCTAAAAATACTCGTTAGAAACACAAAAGCAAGCTTATAGGAGAGGAAAAGGGTAGGCCTTGGAGTTAAGTATGCATTTTAGGAAGCCGAGAAGTAAAATTAGTTCATAAGAAATATATAAGGGCTAAGGAGTTGGAGTCGTGGAGTCAGAGTTAGACTGATTTTGAGTTAAAAGAGTCGGAGTCGGGAGTCGAAGTCATTAAAGTTCCAAGTGTTGGAGGTGGGAGTCGGTTATTTACCCTCAGATTCCGCATCTCTGCCAGTGCTACGAAGTCAGAGTTGGAGTCATGGAGCCGGCGTCGAACTCATTTTGGAGTGAAGGAATCGGAGTCGAAGGCCCTAAAATTCCCGGAGTCGTAGATGGGGTCTGTCATTTTCTCTCCTTTTTCGCATCTGGGTTATGATTTCCCGATTAAGTTTTTCAAAAATTCTTTTTCATCTTCATGCTCGCGGAATCTTGTTTATAGCTTTAGAGTTGCTTATTTTCCTTCTCATGTTGAAATTTTACCCTCATCTCCATAAAAAATTCGTAAAAAAAATGAAATAAGGAAATATAGTGTATAAAGCTTGTACTTGCACCTTTTTTTTATTTTGCGCAAATAGTTTACAAAAACTGTAAATTATTTTGCCGAGGAAGATTTTATGCAATTTTGCTTTCTAAATCATTCTAAAGCAAGTAAAATTTACAAAACGCCAGGTATTTGTTTCTTACAATACAAAATGTCCTTTTATGTAATGCATTAAAGTGTAGGAAAATGTCTACGGCGGGGAAATTCAATACTGATTGCTTTCAGTTTTAAGAATCAGCTACAGTAGCCCGATTTTATTACCTCTAATGGAAATGAAAATCAAAAACCTCTTAAGTCAATTTTGCTTCTAAGGTAAGCTTGAATTTAAAATATTTGTTTTAATTCTTTTCCATTACGTAGCAGACAGATTTCGAAATCTTTTTCGTGACATCAGAGTTAACCTGCAGGTCAAAAATTTATTGCAATATTCGCAAAATGTGCATTTTTTTTTTTTTTTTTGTTATTCAAATTCATGGGAAGAATTCGGTGCAGATAAATAACTAAAAATCTGCATCGCTCTGAAAGTGTTTCAAGCTTTTGTGTTCAGTTATTTACTTCTATAATTATCATATGAAGCTTTATACTTACCTCATGAATTATTAGATAAGTGCGCCAAATAAGACCAACTTAAGGTTCAAGGCCTAGTATCCAGCTCATTTATGATTCAGTTGGCTGCACAATTTGAACATTCATCACGACTTGTAAAAAAAGAAAAAAACACTTCATATAAAAATAAATGTTTCAATCATAATTTTCAGCAGTTTTAAAAAACGAAAGACGACTTGGAATTATTAGAAATACGAGTCCACATTAGCCCAATTCTGAAAAGACGTAAAAACGTAATATTAAACAAATGAAATTGAAAAACCGTTATTCTTAGAATACAAACATATTAAAACACGTTTAATAAACTCAAAACATTAATACAAATTCCGTATGTACTTCAGTGTAAAAAAAAAAAAAAAAAAACAGCTCACATTCGGTTCACTGAAAAGTCGTTATTTTCAGATTTTTCGGTATCAGTTCGTGCTTTCAGTTCGTGCACACATGTACAGCATATGCAGAAGAGGATCATATTCTCTACCCGATCCTTTCGTGTCTTAATAAGGACACCAGAATCCAAACAAAGCCAATCACGGCCTTATTGGGCTGCTATCTACTTTTCTAGGGTTATCCAATCACAGGAAAAAATGGCGGACTATATATATATTTTTTTTTTTTGAATTCGTCAACTACATAAATTGCTATGAAACAATTCACAATTTTTTTAATGCTTGTCAACTACAGTAAACCAGGAAGAAACAAAATTTAAAATTTTGTTTCTTTTTATTTTTAAAGGAAGCCATGTGAATATTTAACGAATTGATCCCAACTAGGAGATTAAATATAGAGAGAATGAACAAACAACGTGAAAGATGCACAGCCTCAAACCATTTGGATCTAATACAAATAGGAGAAACGGTGTCGACCACCTTGTCTAGGGGTTAGAGACGTCTGACCGTGATGCGGTGGTCCCGGGTTCGAATCCCGGCTTGAACATGGACGTACTTTCTCTCCCTCCTGCCTATGTGCTTTCTGTGGGTGAAAGTGTGTTATGAATGGATGCTTACCTTATAAACGAGTCCTTATGGTATGTGTGTTGAGCTAAAACAGCCTTCCATCTTCTCGTTAAAACGGATATGCTCGTAATAATGCTCGTAAAAACGGAAAAACGGAAAATAATGCTCGTAAAAACTGAAGTCGTACCTATCCTGTCTTAAATCGGTAACCAGAGAAGTATTTGAAACAACAACAGGAGAAACGGTGTAGCTATTGACCATTTCAACTTTGATGCTAAAAAACTAGCACATTATCTGGTCAAAAGTTAAATTAAAAATATGTCAGTGAAGCAAGTTTCATATGTTTTTAAAACATTTCAGCGAATTTGCGCAAGATGATTTAGTCGTTTTGGGATTGGTGATTTCGCGGCATGAGAGAGAGAGAGAGAGAGAGAGAGAGAAAATATACAAGCCATTTTCTTAAGAAAACGTTTAGGCTGTAGATTTTTTTTATTGATATTTTAAAAAGAGCATAATGTAGTACAGTTATTAAAAGCATGCATAATTACAATTTTTGTTCAATACCTAAAAAAATATTGCTGTAAACAACGCTAAGGTGCTAAGAAATGTTTTTCCATAACTCGTTCATTATCGAGGGCATCAAGGGTAAAAGTATTTAGTAGTCCGAAAAATGTAAAATCCAATTGCATGCAACTGATAAGTGATGTGCTGTGGAAATATTGACAATATAATTTTCTCTGCAACTGCTGCCCAGTTCTTCATCTTACGCCATGTGGCATGCATTTACAAACTATATCATTTTTCTTAATGGACTCCCTTCACCGCAAAGAGGCAGAAAACAATGTCACGTCTCATGTGTCGACTATGATTGCTAGTAGAGGGGCTATGGTCCAAAATATAGCCGGAAACTGCATTTTGTGATAAAAGCATGTAAGTTGGTGTGTATGTAGACAATGTATTTATAAACATTTTTAGAAGGGGAGCCATTCCGAAATCCCCACCCAAACCCCTCCGGCGGCCATTTTTGGTCAAAAAGTCCGAAATTGCTTTTCTTATTTCATTTTCAAAAAACACTTTTTTTATCATCTTATTAGAGTTCAATTATGTTAAACAAAGATTAGAAAACCGTCAAAATAGCTTAAAACCGATTAATTTTAATAGTACTCATTAAAAATTCGTTTTTTTCTAAAAAACTGAAATTGATCAAAATCTTCCAAATTGTTTTCAGGGGCCGGTTTAAGGGTGTCCAACTATGTATCTGAAAGCACTATATTAAAGAAAAACAATTTAGTTGCATTAAAATCCCAGCAATCCGAACCCCAAAAATCCAAAACTTTGGAAAACCCGAGCATATTTTTTAAAACTTACTCATAAAAATGTATTGCAAAACTGAAAATAAAAACAGAAATTTAAAATCATAAGCAAAACTAGTACTTTTTCAAAACTTAAAAAAAAAACCGTTTGAATTGTTCCTTAAGAATGAATATTTATCTTTGATTAATTAAAATAAAACCAGTTTTCTTTATGGACGAAAAAAGTAATAAAAAAAACTTCAAACATTTTGAAAAAAAATACGCAATGTCATGGAAATTTCACTCACATTCAGCAGGATTATAAGTTACGCTTGCACCTATAAAATAGGGGGGAGGGGGAGGCACGATCATATTTTTATACAACTGCGAAATTCTAAAGAAAAAGCTTTAAAACCAATTTCAAGTTTTTTTTCTCATTAAACGATTTGAGGAGTTTGTTCTCTCTAAAAGATGAGAGAAGAAAAAAAAATTGCTGTAATAAAAAGTTTAGTGCTGTGTTAATTAAGCAACTTCTCTACTACTTATCATATTGTGCTGTTATTGAAAAGTAACCCTTTATAACAAAAGAAACAACTGAATTTCAATATAAATCTGAGCAAGCAATTATATACAATGATTATGTGTAATGGCTATATACAAGCTGATTTTTCGTAATTGAACTGGCTAGTAATTTACATAGATATACAACATTTTCCATTGCAGAATTTACACATTGGTGCACAGTCCATTTTTGAAGCACCAACAAGTTTTTGAGAGCAGTTTGTTTTACACTTGCATGGCGTAAATTCGCTTAAGACATTTCACCTCTTTCAAGAATACATTTGTTAATTTAGTTTCTATGAGAAGCATTTCTGACTTATTTAATCCATCAAAATTAGATTGTGGTGGTTCCTTCACGGAAAGATATGCTGGATTTACAAATAATGATACTTGATGTGGCAACTGAGCGACCTTTTTAGAGGATGATAGTATTTCGGGAAATATAAGAGGATTTTTTGAGTCTTGCTGCTGAAATGGCATATGGTGAAACATTGAAATGCTTGTTCTATGGAAAGAGTTCTTGTTTGTTGTACTACTGGAGTTATAATAACAATTATCGTGCGCAGCCTGTGTAAAAACAAAGATCCTGAAATGTGAGGGAAATTTAGTTATATATTTATCAATTTGTTTAACTGATGCTTTGCAGAGTCCAGTAGAAATCTTTAGAAGCCTTGGGTAAGAAATGAAAAGTTCCAAAATATGCATTATGTCAACAAGACTTTTTCTTCTAGTCTGTTCGTGTACTTTAATGGCCAAATAAACAGGTATTGGTTGTTCCTTGTTTACTTGATGCTTGATAGTTTGCTTTGTTAATTTGTTTGAAGTATATATATATATATGCATATTAAATACAACTGACAAATTGCAAGTAATGGTTGAGAAGGAAGACCATCAATATTGCAAGTACCATATAACAAGTTATTTAAAAGGACGGAAGAAGAGGATCAACAGTTTCTTGCTGACTCTTCAAATCCGCCTTCGACGCTGGCAGTTGACTTTCAAATGCATGTCCTAGTGGAATTCACTATCATGTCACTTGCGAGAGCATCTTCGAAACTGCTAGTACTGGAGACACATATTGATTCACTTACCTTTACAAACTAAAACATATTCAAAGCCTGATTTCTCTGCATGCATATGTCCATGTCCGAAGTGTGATAATATCTTTGCTCTAAGCCCGGTAATGTCAACAACATTAGCAAATTTATTTTCGACTGATAAATTGTGTTGTAGCATAAGTCTTCTATTCCTTCAGAATAATATTTTAGTAGAACGAATACTCTGAAAATTGGATACTTATGACCTTTGTTAACTCTAAGATTTTGTAAGTAAGAAATTACTCGGTGTAGGGCAATTAATTCAATTCGTGAATAAATATTTTCCTCAGAACAATCATTTGCTGTCCTTCATGAGTGATAAAGTTTTACAAGTAAAGTTTTATGAATGCAAGTACGGTGGTACTTGCATTCTTGAGCTATTATGTCAGCTTGCGCCAACTCAGCAGTGAGCGTACTGTCTGCTTTTACCAACACGCAATTTCGTATTTTCTGTCAACTAATTTCGTCAGAACTAGATGTAACTCCTGTCTATTTTCACCAGACTTATCAAAAAAGAAACACAAATCTGGAAAGGATGAAGTGCATTTCTTTCTCTTCTGCTGAACTGAAGCCTCTTCAAAATGTTTACTTACGTGGCACTCTTCAAAGTTTTCCTTTCTTTTTCTTTCTTCAGCTCTTCTGACTTTGTACTGTTATACCTCAAGATACAAGATTTATGCCACTTATCCCTCTTTTCATTAAATTTTTCCGATACAAATAATTCTTCAAATTTAAATCTACCTACATTTACGAAGTCTGATAATTGCCTAAGTTTTGCCTGTTTTGACAGAATTTCGAACATTGTTTCATAACCTCAGTACAAGACTGATACATTCAAAGTTGCTGCAGGGCACAATAGATTTTTTTGGAGTTAATTTCGAACAGAAAATAAATCTTATCCAGTAAATATCTGTTGTAATAATTTTGGTAAAAACAACATTTCCTGGGGTTGTTTTTACCAAACATAACCCCTGGTTGCCATTTAAACTTTTAAACCATTAAAGCTTTAACCATGCCACTTAAATTTTTAACCATTAAAGATTACCATTTAAACTTTAACACTTAAACAAAATTAAAATAAATGCATTTAAAACAATACTTTTGAACATGTAAAACCACAAGACTATGAGAAACCGTAACTTATAAAAATATGAGCAGTTTTCCTAATCTCGATCCATATAAATAGCATTTACGGGAACATATGAACAATGACACATGTTACCAATGATAAACACAGTGGAAAATATTCGTCACCTAATGAACTGCCATATTTGAAGAAAAAAAATCAGCAACGGCAACAATAATAAAAATTAGAGGAAAAATAAATTTAAAATTAAAACTTTAAAATTTCTGAAATTGAAACTTTAAACTGTATTTTGGTAGAATCATGCTATCTTGACATTAACTTTTCCCTCAAGTTCTTGTGCTTTTGTACCCTTGGAGAACATTTTCGATGATGTGTGCTTAGTCATAAAAATGAGAGGTATCATGACCGGATAATTGGACGGTTCGGTCAATTAGGATCCGGATAACCGGCACCCTACTTTTTTTAAACATTTATTTAATGTATATTTACATTCTTAAACCATTAATGCATTTATGGGGGGAGGGAATTCACTTCCACGAATTTATTCTTAAAAAATATCGATTTGCCAAAAAATAAGCATTTTTGGGTTGTTCTTTTTAAAATTAGTCTCTAAGTGGAGCTTTAAACAATAAAAAATACAATAAACGCCTATGTAATGACATAGCCAATGAATTAAGAAGAAAATAATAATAATAATTACAAAAAAGCGCTATTTCTAGTTTTGGACCAAAAATGGCCGCTAAGAGGGGTTTGGGGGGGATTTCCGATTGGCTCCCCTTCTAAAAATGTTTTTTTTATACATTGTCTACAAACCTACCAAGTTTCATGCTTTTATCACAAAATGCAGTTTCTTTTCACGTAGCCCCCTTACTATGCTGCTTTGTTTATGGAGTTTGCCATGCAAAATTAGTTAACGAATATTACTTACGCTATTTTTGAGATTAATAATCTTATATTTACATTCAGTTTAATCTATTGAACTGTGGTTTAGGTTAGAATGATTTAGTTATATTGTTTATTTAGTGTTATTTTTAGTGTTATTGTTTTAGTGGATAACTTAGTTATATTTGATTATTTTATGTAATCTTAGTTCTATAGTTTTAATTGTTAGTAGTCTTGTTTGTTAAACATTTAGGCCTTTTATGCTCCATGGTTTCTTCTATTGTTAACAAACCATTATATTTGATTAATTTATCAATTTTTGGATAATGGAATATGCGGAACAATTTCCAGCACTAACTGGAAATAATAGTGTTATCACTAAAATAAAGAAAGAATCCTTATTATTCAAAGAAAAAATGGGCAGTAAGATTCTCTTTCTTGAACCGATTGCTAACAAGTCGTCTTTCGAGATATCAGCTGTTGTAAAAGCAGAAATGAAAAAGAAGGAGACTTACCCAACAAAAGTAAGGATTTCGCCTGAATGCAAGGTAATTTTTTTTTTATTCTTTACTACGCATCATATCTTTTAACAGTACATTTATGTCCCATCTTGCTTCCTGTATTTGTGTAGCCAATATAATGCTTTCTTTAGATAAAATTAAAGCACCTAATTTTTTGTTATAGTTGTGATTGTTAACTACTATTTTCATAGAGTAATCCAACCAAGCTAAATTTTCGTTATTTGAAGTTTTAAAATATCGTTGAAAGCAAAAATAGATGTTTAAGCTTTATCAATTAAAAATAGTACTAATTTCTAATAATTGAGTCCAGATACAAATGCAGTCATATGATAAGACAGTCAGTTGCGTTGTATCACATAGCAGAATTATATCTTGTAGATGTTAAGTAACTATCCTTTATAAACAAACATATTCATACACTGTTCGACACTGAAAATGCAACACCAAGAAGGAGTGGTCAGAAATTGATGAAATTTGGTAAGAAGACAGAGACAGCATGGAACAATAAGTGATATTTATTTCAAAATAAATAAGCAAAATTTAGAGCGAGGACGGCGTCGGCTCAGTAAGAAGTAGGACCACCGCGGACAGCTATGCACGAAGAAACACGTCTAGGCATGGAGTCAATAAGCCTGCGGATGGTGTCCTGAGGGATGGCACTCCATTCCCTTTCAACCATTTCCCACAGTTCGTCCTCTGAACGAGGCAGTGGCAGGTTCTGCAAACGGCGTCCAATCACGTCCCACACATGTTCGATTGGTGAAAAGTCAGGAGAGTATGGTGGCCAGGAAAGCATCTGTACACCTCGTAGAGCATGTTGGCTGATTCGAGCACTGTGAGGCCGGGCGTTATCCTGTTGAAAAATTGCATTTGGCAGACCCTGAAGGTAGGGTATTGCCACCAGCCGCAGTACATTATCTACATATCGTTGGGCCGTCATAGCACCCCGAATACGAACTAGAGGTGAAACGAAATTGTATGCAATAGCGCCCCAAACCATTATGCCACGTTGTCGCGCTGTGGGGCGTTCCACAGTTACTGCCGGATTCGATCTTTCTTCACGTCGACGCCACACACGTATGCGATGACTATCGCTGGACAAACAGAAGCGGGATTCATCTGAGAACACTACGGTTTGCCATTCTGCCATCCACGTCGCTCTGGTCCTGCACCATTCCAAACGTTGGAGTCTGTGCTGTGAGGTCAATGGCAGTCTTCTTAGCGGGCGCCGTGATTGCAGGCCACGTGCAACCAGTCGACGGGAAATGGTTCTGGTCGACACAGGAACATCCAGGGTATTTGCACGTGCTGCAGAATCGACGTACAAGTGACTTGCGGGTCCGCCACAGCTTGTCGGTGAATCCGTCGATCTAAGCGGTCTGACGTCACTCTGGCTGCACCTGCACCCCTCAATGTGGCTACATTTCCTCTTTCCAACCATCTCCGACACAGCCGATGCACAGTGCTTGCATCCATGTGGGTATCAGCTGCAATTTGACGTATGAACCAACCTCCCCTTCTCGGTCCGATCACCATACCCCTTGTAAAGTCGTCTATATGCTGGAAGTGTCTTCGTTGAGGACGGCGTGGCATTTCCTCCTATCGCACGTATCCTTCGAGACAAAAACCAAATTTCTCCGATAATTAGTCTGGCAGAAAAACCAACATGAACATTAGGGTGGGCCGAAAAAACACTTTTTTTTATTTCGAATTTGTAATAGCGCGGAAAAGTTGCGAATTATGAAGACAAAAAGAAGGAAAAAAAAAAATTATCGAAATCGGTTGATATCTTCCGATCGCGCATAAGGCCTAAACTTTGACAAAAAATGAAAAAACTTGATTTTCACGATTTTTTTTGAAAAATTTTTGAATGAAATGTTTTCATAATTTTTTCGCGCGGAAAAGTTTATAATTATGAAGACAAAAAGAGGGATAAATAGGAGGAAAAAAAAAATCGAAATCGATTAATATCTTCCGGTCATGCTTAGGGCCTAAACTTAGACAAAATATGAAAAAACATCATTTTTGCGATTTTTTATTTAATTTTTTGAATTAGATGTTTTCGTAATGCAATAGTTTGTAACGTTTACTAATATAGCCTTAAAACATTGTGCTTTAATTTTGTTTTGGTCAGTTAATATCTTCCGGTTGCGCATTAACCCCAAAATTACCCAAAATAATATATTAAAAAAGGTACATTTTTACGCGTTTTTGGTTTTTTATGAATATTTTTTTCTGAAACAACCGTAGTATTTTTTGAGACAGACTGACAATAATATAGAAAAGTAAACTACCACAGGTTCAGTCGATGTTATCCAGTTGCAAAAAGCCTTAGAAACTCTCATGCGTAGACGTCGGGCAGCAATCCAGGCAACATCGCTAGCCTGGCTACGGCTCTCTTCCACTCCATCGCCGCTTTCCTAGGACCATGTCAGCTGTCTGCCTATATTGTTTTTTCAGTCTACGCTTCTATGTAGTAATCGCAGTGTACTATTAGTATTTAGTTCAATCTAGCTGTTTTGATTTTGAAAATCTTGTAGTCTTCTGTAATGATGTAGTTTCCTGCTGTGTGTGGACTCTGTGATTTAACAAAAAGTTATGTAATAACAAGACAAATACTCTAACAACAAGACAAATACTTGGCTGCCTCACTTTTGGCACTCCAAAGAACTGCCATCAAACTAACTGCCTACTGGCGAAGACACCATTATTAATTTCTAGTGCCAAATTTAACCTTCCTTGAGTACGGCACCTAATGATGTCCTTGCCAGTGGACGGCTTGTTTGATGGCAGTTCTTTTGGAGTACCAAAAGTGGGGCAGCTAAATATTTGTCTTGTTATTAGAGTATTTGTCTTGTTATTTGGCTCGGCAATTGTATAACGTTTTCGTTAAATCACTGAGTTCACACAGAGCAGAAAACTACATCATTACAGAAGACTACAAGAATTTCAAAATGAAAACAGCTACATTGAACTAAATAATAGTACTCTGCAATTACTACTTAGAAACGCAGACTGAAAAACCAATATAGGCAGACAACTGACGTGGTCCTTGGAAGGCGGCTATGGAGTGGAAAAGAGCCGTTGCCGGGCGAGCGACATTGCCTGGATTGCTGCCCGACGTCTACGCATGAGAGTTTCTAAGGCTTTTCGTAACTGAATAATATCGACTGAACCTGTGGTAGTTTGTTTTTCTATCTTAATGTCAGTCTGTCTCAAAAAATACTACGGTTGTTTCACAAAAATTAATCATTAAAAACCAAAAACGCGTAAAAATGTAACTTTTTTTAAATTATTATTTTGGGTAATTTTGGGGTTAATGTGCAATCGGAAGATATTAACTGACCAAAACAAAATCAAAGCACAATGTTTTAAGGCTATATTAGTAAACACTACAAACTATTGCATTACGAAAACATCTAATTCAAAAAATTAAATAAAAAATCGCAAAAATGATGTTTTTTTATATTTTGTCTAAGTTTAGGCCCTAGGCACGACCGGAAGATATTAATCGATTTCGAAAATTTTTTTTCCTCCTTTTTATCCCTCTTTTTGTCTTCATAACTATAATCTTTTCCGCGTGAAAAAATTATGAAAACGTTTCATTCAAAATTTTTTCAAAAAAAAAAAAGCAAAAATGAAGTTTTTTTCATATTTTGTCAAATTTTAGGCCTTATGCGCGATCAGAAGATATCAATGGATTTCGATAATTTTTTTTCCTTCTTCTTGTCTTCACAATTAGCTACTTTTCCGCACTATTACATTTTGAAAACATCCAATTCAAAAATTAAAAAAAAAAATCGCGAAAATCAAGTTTTTTCATTTTTTGCAAATTTTAGGCCTTATGCGCGATCGGAAGATATCAACCGATTTCGATAATTTTTTTTTCCTTCTTTTTGTCTTCATAATTCGCAACTTTTCCGCGCTATTACAAATTCGAAATAAAAAAAAGTGTTTTTTCGGCCCACCCTACTTCACGTGCATCGGAGAGCTGCGCATTTCATATCATTTGCATAACTCAGTGAGGTGCGTCTACGGTAAAATTTGCATGAATTTCTGACCACTCCTTCTTGGTGTTGCATTTTCAATGTCGAGCAGTGTATATGTTACTTATATTTGCAGATTTTTTTTCTAGTAATGTAAAATTGCTCATTTAAAAGCAGAAAAATTAATTTTGTACAGAAATATTCTGTATAAGCGATAATTTTTTATTCTTTAAAAACGCATAACTTTTGAACCTTTTACACTTGTGAGTTCCCCCAACCTTTTCTTTTTTCAATTACAGTACTACCTGTAACATGAAAACTTACCCTTTTAAGATTTTTCGTTAATGTTTTGCTCATTATAACATGATTTGACACTGATTGGAAAAAAGTTTTACTTCGCTATACACCCTTCCCCTCCCGAAAAAAAAAAGATTTTTTTGGCTCTGGTAGGGGTTTCCAGTACTGTGAAAGAACTTATTTTGGTGAGCCGTAATTTCCTTGAAAATAAAGATGTAGTTTTTTGTTGCTAAATGAAAATTTTGTGAATTTTATATGAACAGAACCAAAATTTGAAGAGTTCTCGAAGAAAAAATATTTCATGAGGCTCAAATGTTCCTGATCACAACAGGCTCACAAAAAATTTAAGCCTTGCGAAAATAAGTTTTTTTTTATAGTATATAGTAATCAATACGTAGCAATCCAAGCTACAGCTTAAATTAAAATTAGTACCGTAATTTAGACCTTCTATGGAATTTCGAATTGGAAAGGATTTCTAAACAAAAAGCGGCAACTTAGGACTTTGGTGATGAAATAAAAATTTTTAATTCATTTCAGATTTTTATATGCCTACATCCTGATCAGCTTAGAAATTAATATTGTAAAAACAACTGAGATTGGGAATTTTAAAACCATGGTTTTGCTAATTAAAATCTTCCGCAACAATGTACATTAGAAATAAAGTTGAGTCATTTTTAAATTTGTAAGAAAAGGTTGCAACTACTTTATTAGGTAAAGAAATAGAGCAAAATGTGCCATACCGAGTACTCGGTGACTCGAAACTCGGCCAGGTAGTGAAAGGCCGAGCACTCGGTACTCGGTCAAAGTGCTACTCAGTACATCTCTAATCAATCTAACAATTTTTCTTTTTTAATAGTGCGAAACTTATTTTCCTCCTCTCCAAATGTTCTGCAAGGAATAACTTATCTGCTATTAAAACTCATGAGTAATAGCTAAATAATATAGAAGCATGCACACATGCCATGTAGAGGGATACATTCACTACTGTGCAGTTTCATTTGCTCTCGTTATTTGCATCCTTTATAATAATTAACTAATATCAGTATTATAACATGAGTTATCTTACTAATTTGTGGATAAAATCCACCTCTGGCTTTCATGGATACATGGTTAAAAGCAAAATGCATTCTTACTAAAAAAATTACCTACCCGTCGTATGTTATTTTGCATATCTGCAGATAGTTTTGAGCAGTGGGTAGACACTTTATATTTTTATCTTACTATGCTCATGACATAGCTTACATTATATTGGTTATCCAATGATCCTATGTTACTTGCTTATACATATTAGCATACTATCCAATAATAACCAATGATAAACATGTAATATCTATAGATTGTGAGATAATGACTAAAAATTTCCTTTTCTTTTGTTTAGGTTATTAATTCTAACTACGTGCAAGAGGGGCACTGGTTGTAAGCATGTGTTTGCTCTTCTTCTTGCAGTTGAAGATTATTCTAAAAAAGAGCTCTATGCCGCACCTACTGAGTGACTTCAGAGCTGGCACCAGCCTTTACACTGAAGTCACAGAAAGCATCAGAGCTGGCACCAGCCTTTACACTGAAGTCACAGAAAGCATCAGATGCGTTCAGCCATCCCAACCCACTCAATGTCTAGCTAAAGTACACAGAGTTTAACTGGACAGCACTTAATAACACAAACATAGCTTTAATGCGATGTTTCAACGACAGCATGGAAGTGCTGTACAACAGAAACAATACGTTGCCCGCGGTTGTTTTTGCAGGAATTTCCAGCTCTGTTATGGAAGAAAGCAATTTTAAAACAAGGCAGAGGAATTTATATTACCTGAACAGTACATATAATCAATCCACTTTATGACTGAGTTTGAGGAAAAAAACTGTCTCAAAATTCTGATGAATGGAGAAATAAGAGATTGAAATTTATTACTAGCTCAAGTGTGCATTCTGTGCTGTCAAGACAAGCAGATTTTCAAAAGTTGACAGACAATTTTCATCGACAAAAAAAGACTTATCAAGAATTGCTGCAGTCGCCTATGGGAAGAGTAAAGAGAGCTTTGAGACAGCATAAAGAAAAAATACCGCCAGTATATGGTAAAGAGAACAGGATTAGTTCTTCTTTCATCTGAACCATTTTTAGCGTCATCGCCTGATAGACTTTTGTTTCATACAGATGATGCAATGCTTTTAGAGATTAAATGCCTATATAACCCAATTAATCTCAGTTAGGAAGAACTGTACGCTGTTCGCGACAGCAGCTTTTGCCTTGCAAAAAGTGACGAGCTTTACAAACTAAAGCGTAACCACGCATATTATCGACAGATACAGAAACAGCTGGCTGTATCAAACCTGAAAAATCTTTTTGTCTTGTATTACTCTATTAATGGACTTAATTTTTTTTTTTTGCAGAAGTTGTTGAGTTTGATGCATTAGAATGGGCCACCTGCGTTGTAAAGTTGAGAGCCTTCTTCTTTCAATTTTATTTCTCATTTTTATGTGTTAATAAGCATATTTAAAGGGTCATGTCAGTTATAAAATAAAAAGTGTTATAGTGTGTAAATCTTAGGTATTGAAGGTGGTGGTACACACCATTAAAATTTTTATCAAATTTTTTTTATATGTTATTAATACATTACTACTGAATGAAATATAAAAGTGTGTTGATTACTAATAATACTTTTGTGTTTTTAAAGTACAACTATATTTCAGAAATAATTTTCTTTCATTAGATATTTGTTTCTCAAACCTTCCAATAAGAGTGAACTTGATTTTTCACTGAGATACCACAGGTTTGGTGATTTTCAAAAACTTTTTACGGTATGCATTATATTGAGAAATATCCTACCATAGAAATAGAATGCAAACATTGCTCAGTAATTTTCTAGTCTCTCAACTTATAAATGTTGCATAAGAAATAAAGAAACATACAGTAGTTAATAGCAAAATGAATGTTTTGTAATTAATAATATAAAATAATATTTGTAATAACTAGTTTTTCTCTGAAACAAAAGACTTCTTTTGTACTTATGTGAACTAAAGTGTATTATCGGCTCAGAGAAACAGTAAGACATCTAAACCTAAAAACTACAATAAGATATCCTACTCTTGCTCTGAAGTAACTATTTATCTACCTTTTCTTTTAAGCAATAATGAAGATTGTTAATCTTAAAAATATTAAAAAAAACGAATACATTTACACTCCTTCGTCATGTATCTGCAATCTATCATTTTATGAACAAAATATATAAGATAACTATTGACAATCTTAATAGAGAACCTTCCAAAAGACGATAATTTTTTAACAGTTACCATTAAAAATGAGTTGGGAATTGTGAACACGTAAGAAAGGCCTTGAAGAATATGAAGAATATCGTGAGAAAGTAGTATTATAGGTAGTGGAAAGTTAACATAACAGATCCGAAACCAAAAACACAACATCACGCAAATGCTTTTGCATATTTTCTCGCGATTTGTTGTGACGAGCTTGCTGTAGGAGATTTTCTGTGCATAGTCACTATTTAAAGTCGATATGAAATGTTGCAAAGCTCTTTTCAACACTGTAAAAAAAAAAAAAAACTACTTATAGGAAATCTCTAGTAAATTGAACTTCCATAAAGACTTACACACTAAAAAAGTAACTGCAGTAGAATTAGAAAATCTCTAGAATCCTGGATAATTCATTAAGTTTCATTTTACCAACGGTACAGCTTCTTAAGTAGTGCTGTGAAAATTACTTAAAAATAAGCTGTTGCGTTACTAAAACAGTTTATGCAATCTCAGTTTTCTTGACGTTTTCTAGTAGTAGGAGAATTTGAGGCAAAGTGGAATAGCTGTCAAAATGAAATAGTCCGTGGAGTTAGTGCAAACATATTTCACTTCCGGATACCAGTCTGAAATTTTATGTGGGGCTTAAATTCACATAGGAGGACAAAAAAACGCCGGGAGACACTTGATCGGAGGTCAAGGTCATTCCGTGGTGACGTCATCAAAATGGCCGCTTTTACAGGTAAATACGTTCGTTTAACTGCTTAAAACTCCATTATAGATTGAAATATTGCAAAACTCAAATATGTCATCTGAAAGCTCTTTAAAAGAGCTGTTTAGAAAAAATTAATTTTTCTTTCTGAGGTCAAGGGCCCACCTGTGATGACGTCACCAAAATGGCCGCTTTTACAGGTAAATACGTTTGGTTAACTCCCCCTAAAATTCCATTATATATTTAAATATTTCAAAACTCAACTATATCATCTGAAAGCGCTTTAAAATATCTATTTATAAAGATATAATTTTTCTTTCTGAGGTCAAGGGTTCACCTGTGATGACGTCATCAAAAAGGCCGCTTTTTCAGGTAAATACGTTCGTTTAACTGCTAAAAACTCCATCATAGATTCAAATATTGCAAAACTCAAATACATCATCCAAAAGCTCTTTAAAAGAGCTGTTTGGAAAGATTTATTTTTTCTTTCTAAGGTCAAGGGCCCACCTGTGATGACGTCATCAAAATGGCCGCTTTTACAGGTAAATACGTTTGGTTAACTCCCCCTAAAATTCCATTATATATTTAAATATTTCAAAACTCAACTATATTATCTGAAAGCGCTTTAAAAGATCTATTTATAAAGATATAATTTTTCTTTCTGAGGTCAAGGGTTCACCTGTGATGACGTCATCAAAATGGCCGCTTTTGCAGGTAAATACGTTCGTTTAACTGCTTAAAACTCCGTCATAGATTCAAATATTGCAAAATTCAAATACATCATCCGAAAGCTCTTTAAAAGAGCTATTTAGAAAGATTTATTTTTTCTTTCTAAGGTCAAGGGCCCACCTGTGATGACGTCATCAGAGCCGGATTAAAGATTTGGAGGTCCATAGGCGTTTGAAATGAGTGGGCCCCTTCACACCATATGGATTTGATGAATGAGATTTTAAATAACTGATATATATTGTGTACCCTGTGGCAGAATTTTTTTCAGCTTTCTGCGACAGATTTTCTAGAACCAATTTCTTTCTGCAACACTAGAATATTCTTCAATAATAAATATATATGCAACTCTCTTACAGTAATACAAGGTGTTTAAATTTATAGAAATGTGGACATTAATACTATAGATTCATAGGTTTTTTTTCTGCCAGCTGTTTTATATTTTTTTTTTTTTTTTTTTGCCCCCAAATCACAAAAGTCTTTCGTCACACCGTCTCCCTGATTGTCTCCACTGACAATGTCGCTGTGTCTGCAGCTTTCTTCCACAGGGATTGTGCAAATATAATTTCATCATTTAAAATGTTTATTATGGAATACATAATCAATCATAATGATTCATCATGTTACAGGTATAGTGTTAATGATGAGCAAGGCTTAATTTGCACAGGGAGTAAAGCTTCTGCACTTACGAAATTTAACATTTTAGACGAAATTCATGTTATTCACGGGATAAAAAATAAGTTGTGGGCACTTTTGTGCTCTTGCACCCCTCTTGATAGAAATTATGCCCTGGTGATGAGAAAGAAGTTGGATGGCAGTATGAATGCTTGCGTAAGTTCTATTCGCATATTGCATCAAATAATGTTCTTACCGTTTAGCTCAGTGTCATCTTGTTAAAAAATCTGGTATGGGTCCCACACTACTTCCGTTTGCGTGTAAATTTCTTTGCAGATGCCTTAGTGTTAAAATAGTGCTAGGAGTGAGCAAGATAGCAATTCGAACATTTACACCCCTAGTTTGCCACGAAACAATGCAAAAAAAAAAAAAAATGTTTTACAATGATTCATTTTCTAAATATCGCCGATTTTAACATCATTCAATGGATTTTTCGCAAAATATCGCCATTAGCGCCAAATTCAAAAAATAATTTTGTTGCCAAATTTGCCGCCAACTTGGCGATATGTCGCCAAGTTGGCGTCAAACACTTTCCGACCAAAATCTTTGCGATATATCGCCAAGTGGTCGTGCCAATTCATCTGCATTGAAATTAACACTGATTTACCCCAAAAAAGGAGCAAAACACCCCCTTGGGAACATTCGAATGCAACCACAAGGGGAGGTGCACAACTAGACCCCCCTCAGAGCCTTCATACCAAACTAGAAGCTTCTACCGCATATAGTATTTGAGTTTTGTGACACACATACAAACATACGCACATACACACGTACATACAGACGTCACGAAAAAATTCATCGTAATTAACTCAGGGGTGGTTGAAAAGGATTTTTCGGCTGGTTATATGTTGGCAGGTACGTATGCACGTGCTGACAGGTCGAAAAACGACTCAACATTCATTCAGGGGTGAGCAAAAACAAAATTTAGACGCGAATTTGAGGGGGGGAAAATTCGCGATCACAATACTTCCTTTACTACGTAAAAGGAAGTAAAAAGGATATCTTCAGAAATTTCTCGGGGCCCCTTTGAAACCCCGGGGCCCATAGGCAACTGCCTACGTTGCCTATTTAGTAATCCGGCCCTGGACGTCATCAAAATGGCCGCTTTTACAGGTAAATACGTTTGGTTAACTCGCCCTAAAATTCCATTTTTTTTTAAATATTTCAAAACTCAACTATATCATCTGAAAGCGCTTTAAAAGATCTATTTATAAAGATATAATTTTTCTTTCTGAGGTCAAGGGTTCACCTGTGATGACGTCATCAAAATGGCCGCTTTTGCAGGTAAATACGTTCGTTTAACTGCTTAAAACTCCATCATAGATTCAAATATTGCAAAACTCAAATACATCATCCGAAAGCTCTTTAAAAGAGCTGTTTAGAAAAATTTATTATTTCTTTTTAAGGTCAAGGGCCCACCTGTGATGACGTCATCAAAATGGCCGCTTTTACAGGTAAATACGTTTGGTTAACTCCCCCTAAAATTCCATTATATATTTAAATATTTCAAAACTCAACTATATTATCTGAAAGCGCTTTAAAAGATCTATTTATAAAGATATAATTTTTCTTTCTAAGGTCAAGGGCCCACCTGTGATGACGTCATCAAAATGGCCGCTTTTACATGTAAATACGTTTGTTTAACTCCCCCTAAAACTCCATCATAGATTCAAATATTGCAAAACTCAAATATATCATCTGAAAGCTCTTTAGAAGAGCTATCTAGAAAAATTTAATTTTTCTTTCTAAAGGTCAAGGGCCCACCTGTGATGACGTCATTAAAATGGCCGCTTGTATAGATAAATACGTTTGTTTTACTCCCCCTAAAACTCCATCATAGATTCAAATATTACAAAGCTCAAATATATCATATAAAAGCTCTTTAAAAGAGCTTTTTAGAAAAATTTAGTTTTTCTTTCTAAGGTCAAGGGCCCACCTGTGATGACGTCATCAAAATGGCCGCTTTTATATGTAAATACGTTTGTTTAACTCCCCCTAAAACTCCATCATAGATTCAAATATTGCAAAACTCAACTATATCATCTAAAAGCTCTTTAAAAGAGCTATCTAGAAAGATTTAATTTTTCTTTCTAAGGTCAAGGCCCCACCTGTGATGACGTCATCAAAATGGCCGCTTTTACAGGTAAATACGTTTGTTTAACTCCCCCTAAAACTCCATCATAGGTTCAAATGTTGCAAAACTCAAATATATCATCTGAAAGCTCTTTAAAAGAGTTATTTAGAAAGATTTAATTTTTCTCTCTGAGGTCAAGGTCCCACCTGTAATGACGTCATCAAAATGGCCTCAAATGACGTCATCACAGGTGGTCCCTTGACCTCAGAAAGAAAAATTAAATCTTTCTAAATAGCTCTTTTAAAGAGCTTTCAGATGATATATTTGAGTTTTGCAATATTTGAATCTATGATGGAGTTTAAGCAGTTAAACGAACGTATTTACTTGTAAAAGCGGCCATTTTGATGACGTCATCAGAGGTGAGCCCTTAACCTCAGAAAGAAAAATTAAATATTTCTAAATAGATCTTTTAAAGCGCTTTCAGATGATATAGTTGAGTTTTGAAATATTTAAATCTATGATGGAGTTTTAGGGGGAGTTAAACAAACGTATTTACCTGTAAAAGCGGCCATTTTGATGACGTCAGTACAGGTGGGACCTTGACCTCAGAAAGAAAAATTAAATCTTTCTAAATAGCTCTTTTAAAGAGCTTTCAGATGATATATTTGAGTTTTGCAATATTTGAATCTATGATGGAGTTTAAGCAGTTAAACGAACGTATTTACTTGTAAAAGCGGCCATTTTGATGACGTCATCAGAGGTGAGCCCTTAACCTCAGAAAGAAAAATTAAATATTTCTAAATAGATCTTTTAAAGCGCTTTCAGATGATATAGTTGAGTTTTGAAATATTTAAATCTATGATGGAGTTTTAGGGGGAGTTAAACAAACGTATTTACCTGTAAAAGCGGCCATTTTGATGACGTCATCACATGTGGGCCCTTGACCTCAGAAAGAAAAATTAAACATTTCTAAATAGTTCTTTTAAAGAGCTTTCAGATGATACATTTGAGTTTTGCAATATTTTAATCTATGATGGAGTTTTAAGCAATTAAACGAACGTATGTACCTGTAAAAGCGGCCATTTTGATGACGTCATCACGGGAGTTCATGACCCCTGATCAAGTGTCTCCCGGCGGTTTTTTGTTCTTATATATGTACCTAAGCTCTGTACCAAATTTCACACTGGTATCCGGAAGTGAAATATTTCGGCTGTTTTTGTCGCTAACTCCACAGACTAAAATGGTAAAATGTTTTCCCGGTTTACAGCTCCAATATTTTATCTAAATCGATAAATATATAGTTGATTCCAGTCAAAAAAAAAAAAAAAGCTCTAGAGATCAACGAAAAATAGTACAAGTCATTTTACAACTTTAATACACACATTTTAACATTTCGTGGTTCATCAAAAATATTTTTTGTTATTATAAAATTATAAAGTTTTTGTATAATTCAACCGCGACGAGATGGCCGGTGTCAATCAAATGAGAAAACGAGTCCATTCCTTAAAATAGGTATTAAAATAGGTAGAATTTCTACCCATTCAAATTCCCCCCATCAATTGTGAATCCCATTCCTCAATTTTCATCTGCGAATCACCCCTTCCTAAAAATGGACAATCCTGAAAAAAGGAGGAGTCATAGGCCATCTCTGCGAAGTTGAATTATAATTACTATTTTAAGTATTAATTGAAGTTTACTAACTTCCATTGTAGTACTTATTTAATTTATATTAGGCATGTTTTGATTTTAAATGTTCATTGCAATTTGTCAAGTGCACGCGGGATAAAGTAGATTTGGCAAAGTGAAATACAAGTATAGTTCATTTCGTTTACTTTTTCATTCATTCATTAAATCACTTACGTATTTCTTCATTTATTGGTTAATTTGAAGTCCTTTACTTATGTGAACTAAAGTGTCCCTTCCCTTATTGATTCATTTGCAGTCCTTGCTTATTAATTCAATTACTGATTCATTTGAAGCCCTTTACTTATCAATTCATTCACTTATTTTTTTATTTATTCATTCAATCATTCATTTAGTTTTTTGAGGTGCAAATTTTCCTCTTTTTTTGAAGATATAAAATAATTGCCAAAAATGAAAAACAGCATCTGGACGCAAGTTATAACAAAATACATTAATCCCTCTTTGTGTACAATAATTTTTGGAACACATTTCCATTTTTCTCATTTTACATAGGCAAGTTATCTTAACTATTTCCCCTTGCCCCACATTTCCTTATACAGTTTTTCTTCTACAGCTTTCTCTCAAGTAAACAGCTACTTCTTAATAACGCTACTTAAGAAGGAGCTATACAATCAAGAGCCAAAAGATTATGATCACCTCTTAATAACGAGTTGGCCCACCTTTAACCCGCAACGCAGGTGAAACTCGCTTTAAATGGATGCCACAAGTCATTGGTAGATGGCCGGAGACAGGTTACACCAGATGTTTAAGCAACGGTCTTACAAATCCGAGATATTGCGCATTGGTGGCCTTTGAGCTTTGAGCTGCGGTCCCATGACATCCCAAATGTGTTCTATCGGATTGAGATCCAGTCAGTTAAGCGGCCAAGACATTAACTGGAATTCTGCATCATGTTCCTCGAGCCACTCCAACTCTATTTGAGCCTTGTGGCACGGGGCATTGTCCTATTGGAAAATTCCATTTCCAGTTTTAAAAGCAGAGGCCATGTAAGGGTGCAACTGGTCAGCAATGATGTTCAGATACCCTGTACCACAACCACAGGTCCCAGAGAGGCCCAAGAGAACGTCCCTCAATGCATAATACCACCACCACCGGCCTGTTTATGACCTACTGTACATTGAGGGAGCAATTGTTCGCTTGAAAGACGGCGTATTCTGACACGGTCGTCCGCGAGATGAATGGTAAACCGTGATTCATCTGACTAGGCAACTCTCTCTCACTGATCCATGGTCCAGTTGCGATGTTCTCAGTTACAGCGCAGGCGTAATTGGCGATGACGCTTGTTCTGCAAAGAGGCACACGATTGGGACGTTTGCTGCATAGCCCCATATCCAGCAGTGTCCGCAGCCTTGCCCATCACACACTGTAGTAAGTGAAAGGACGATTCTTCAGAATCCGCAGCAGTAGTTAAATACCACTTCCACCTGACCATGTACCTTAAACGTCATCCAGGCGAGCTCATTGCAAAATGTAGGGGTGGTCCTAATGCTTTGGTTCTTGAGTATATAATTACTAGAAAAGTTTATGGAATACAAGTTTCCTATTGATTTACTGGTAGTATAGCAGTTTTTTTTTACAGTGTATGGTGTGTAAATTAATAGTCTGTGGGCCAAGCACCGATATCGTTTAAGTTCGTTTACCAATCTTGGGGACTAAGGGAACTTGATTGAAATCTATTAATAGTGATGTACTCAATCGAAAAATCCAATGTTCCCAAGCAAAGCTTGTCTCATTAAGTTTTAATTAGTACCTGAAACAGGGACTATATTCCTCAGCCTGTTGGCTCTTTCACAACAGAAATTGTCTCTAGGTGGCGCTTTTGCACAAAATATTTGCAATTTAAAATTTCAATAAACAGTTTTTCTACCTTAATTTGTCTTTTCCATACGGTTTTATGTTGCAAAATATATTAATAAGTTTTAGTATACTTACTTCATATCTTTTGTGATTTAATAATAAAGAAAATCGAAAACTGTATCAATCCGCATTTCCGCTTGCTCTCTTTTGGGAACGGAAAGTAACTATAGAGGACGCTATAAACAAGACATCGCCTATGATTTTTAGTAGACGATTTGCTTTTTAATTCGTTGATTTTACAATTATTTTGGCCCACTTTTCTCGGTGTAGGATCGTTTCGCTTATATTTGTTACTGTTATTTCATTTTCAATGCATGGATCATTTTTTAAAATATTTTTTTACTAAATTAACCGTATTTTTTACCACAGCGTTGGATACGCTAGCACTAATGTTGCTTTTCCAAAATGCTTAAGTCCTTTTCAAATCTTTTCTTGTTTAAATCTCTCTTGTTGTTGAATTGTAGATGGATTAAATTAACGCAGATTAAAGACGATTGCAAAGACGCATTTAAACTTTAAGTTATTATTTCTTGAAAGATTGGTTTCGTATCCACATGGATTAGAATATAGGAGGATCGTGAGTAGGATGAGCGACAAGCGGTCACGAGACAAGAGTTTTCTTAAGACGCCTTTATTAGATAAATCAGGAATAAAACCACCTGAAAGTTGGTTTCTGCAAATCTAACAGCTATAGAGCTTTCTCTTTTCGTTCAATTTGTTAAGATATACTGAAGATTTTTTTTCCTTTGATTAAAAGCTAAACACACAAATCTACGAGCAATCGCCGTCTGCACAAAAAACATATTTATTGACAACTGAATCGCAGTAACTGACGTACAAAATCTTTAGAACATAAACAACAACTCTAACTGATGCCATGTGAAGCTAATATTATTAACATTAGCACACAATTAAACATTAGCAGACGATACACTAAAAATTAAAAAGTATGTTTCATTTTCTTGTTTTCATGTTAAACCTTTCTGTTTCTTATCATTGCTGCATTTTTTTAACAGACAAAATTTTAAAAGTTAATTTTGTACGACTGTTTTATAACTTGGCATGCAGTTTTATTTCTAATTAATATTTTATAATACATCTTACTGTTGGTTGGAAAAATAACACATTGGGTCTTTACTTATCATATCAACTACGCTCGTTATTTACCCATTTATTTACATGAAATACTAAATTTGCGTGTGATACATGCGTATGCTCACAGTGAATGAGTGTTTGTAAATTTGTGGCTGATATATAAACTATGAATGTATTTTGCAGCATAAAGAAAGACCAGGCTATACAGCAAGCAGGTAATCGAAATTAAAAAACAAAGAGAGGATTGACAAGAATCGAGGGTGGAGCTAACAAAATAAAGGCAAGAGCCCAATAGTCTTCAGAACATATTTTTGAACATAAAAAGCTTGAATTTCGACTAAAATACAAAAATTCAGCTACAATTGAAACGATCGAAGTGCAGGAATTCAGCTCCAATGAGCTCTGCAGAAAGTTAAACCCTGTTATAGGGGCATCTTTTTCTATTTTGTGCGTAATTTGCTGGAAGAACAAAAAAAGGGGGAGAGGGAGTACAGGAAAAAAGATATTTAACCTGCAGAAATAAAAAAAAAGGTAAATAATTCATAGAGTGCACATTATACACTGCTCGACATTGAAAATGCAACACCAAGAAGGAGTGGTCAGAAATTGATGAAATTTGGTAAGAAGACAGAGACAGCATGGAACAATAAGTGATATTTATTTCAAAATAAATAAGCAAAATTTAGAGCGAGCACGGCGTCGGCTCAGTAAGAAGTAGGACCACCGCGGACAGCGATGCACGAAGAAACACGTCTAGGCATGGAGCCAATAAGCCTGCGGATGGTGTCCTGAGGGATGGCACTCCATTCCCTTTCAACCATTTGCCACAGTTCGTCCTCTGAACGAGGCAGTGGCAGGTTCTGCAAACAGCGTCCAATCACGTCCCACACATGTTCGATTGGTGACAAGTCAGGAGAGTATGGTGGCCAGGAAAACATCTGTACACCTCGTAGAGCATGTTGGCTGATTCGAGCACTGTGAGGCCGGGCGTTATCCTGTTGAAAAATTGCATTTGGCAGACCCTGAAGGTAGGGGATTGCCACCGGCCGCAGTACATTATCTACATATCGTTGGGCCGTCATAGTGCCCCGAATACGAACTAGAGGTGATACGAAATTGTATGCAATAGCGCCCCAAACCATTATGCCACGTTGTCGCGCTGTGGGGCGTTCCACAGTTACTGCCGGATTCGATCTTTCTCCACGTCGACGCCACACACGTATGCGATGACTATCGCTGGACAAACAGAAGCGGGATTCATCTGAGAACACTACGGTTTGCCATTCTGCCATCCACGTCGCTCTGGTCCTGCACCATTCCAAACGTTGGAGTCTGTGCTGTGAGGTCAATGGCAGTCTTCTTAGCGGGCGCCGTGATTGCAAGCCACGTGCAACCAGTCGACGGGAAATGGTTCTGGTCGACACAGGAACATCCAGGGTACCTTGCACGTGCTGCAGAATCGACGTACAAGTGACTTGCGGGTCCGCCACAGCTTGTCGGTGAATCCGTCGATCTAAGCGGTCTGACGTCACTCTGGCTGCACCTGCACCCCTCAATGTGGCTATATTTCCTCTTTCCAACCATCTCCGACACAGCCGATGCACAGTGCTTGCATCCATGTGGGTATCAGCTGCAATTTGACGTATGGACCAACCTCCCCTTCTCAGTCCGATCACCATACCCCTTGTAAAGTCGTCTATATGCTGGAAGTGTCTTCGTTGAGGACGGCGTGGCATTTCCTCCTATCACACGTATCCTTCGAGACAAAAACCAAATTTCTCCGATAATTAGTCTGGCAGAAAAACCAACATGAACATAGCCCACTTTTCAATTTCATTCTCTTATATCTTACTTCACGTGCATCGGAGAGCTGCGCATTTCATATCATTTGCATAACTCAGTGACGTGCGTCTACGGTAAAATTTGCATGAATTTCTGACCACTCCTTCTTGGTGTTGCATTTTCAATGTCGAGCATTGTAACTACTGATATCAGTGAAATAGTGAAACACTTTCTACTGCACTAGATAATTTGCAAAACACATCTTCAATGCATACCAGAAAACTCCTTCTTCAAAAAAATGTACATGAAGGTGCAAAAATATTCATTAAATGAAGCTCTTGTGTCAGCAGATGTGCATAAATGATTTTTCTGATTATGATAATTCAGTTAGAATTAATATTTGATAAATTTGACGAAGAATTTCATCCTTAAACTCACCTTTTTAGCATTAACAAGAAGTTCTGTCAAGAACTAAACGAGCCTACTTTCCCGTACATCGACATCGGCATTCTCGCATCTGATCATTATTCTCTTGATTATCTGAAACTGAAAACTATGTTAAACATACCTTTTAGCACATAGAGCTGATTTCGAAAAGCAAACTATACCCCTCTCATCAGATGAAATAGACACGTAAAAAGTAATTAACGAATAAATAAAGCTTTGTCGCACCTTTTAAAGAGTGCAACTGTTACAGTTCCTCCGTAGAAAAAATCCTCCATTGTTTTCAAAAAAAAAAAATAATAATAATAATAAAATAAATAAATAAATAAATAAAAGTACAAAGAGCATCAAAACGTATTTTATCAAAGAAAGAAAAAAAAAACTCGTTTGTTACTAAAATGTCTCGAATTTCATTTTTAATCCGCTGCCAGTTGTTAAATATAAATAAAGAATAAAATGCACCCGTGAATGAAACATTTTTGTTACAAAAAATATCGTCTGCCAAAAAAATATAATAATTAAAATAAATAAATAAAATAAAACAAATAAATAAATAAAAAATCGTCTGCATGTTCAGTCATTTTTTTTTCTGAGCCTGCATTTCCGCCATGTTCGCGGAGTCGGAATCAGAGTCCTCACAGAAGATTACTCAGAAAAGTACTTTACAAACATTATTTATCAAAACTATTTTCTTACAAAGTTAGTTTGAAATCCGACTTTAAGTTCAGGATCAACATTCAACTTAAATTCCCCGTAGACGCTAATGTTAATTTTTTTTCTGAACGGTTCAATATTGAACGAAAAATGGTTCAAATCAAAAAGCGAAATATGGAAATGTATGGGAAAGCCTCTCCGAGATCTTTCAAACAAAAAAAAGTTTATTCCATTCAGACGGTTCACTCAAAAGTTATTAGGTGGGGAAAGGCTGCTTGAGCGGTTCAATGTTGAACGAAAAAATGCTCAAATGGAAAATTTAAATAGGGTAATGAAGTATCCTTGTTGAGATCCTTCGAACAAAAAAAAGTTTGTTCAAATCGGATTGTTCACTCAAAAGTTAGCATCGCGGGACAGGCTGTTTGAACGGTTCAAAGTTGAACCAAAAACTGTTCAAATCGAAAAATCAAATATGGGAATGAGCTGTACTCGACGAGATCTTTCGAACAAAAAAAAGTTTATTCCATTCGGACTGTTCACTCAAAAGTTATTAGGTGGGGAAAGGTTACTTGAATGGTTCAATGTTGAACCAAAAATGTTCAAATTGAAAATTTAAATACGGTAATAAAGTATCCTTCCCGAGATGCTTCGAACAAAAAAAAATTGTTTAAATCGGACTGTTCATTCAAAAGTTATTAGGGGTGACAGCTTGTTTGAACGGTTCAATGTTGAACGAAAAATTGTTCAAATTGAAAATGTAGATACGGGAATGAAGTATCCTTGAAAAGATCTTTCGAACAAAAAAAAGTTTGTTCAAATCGGACTGTTCACTCAAAAGTTAGCATCGCGGGACCGGTTTTTTGAACGGTTCAAAGTTGAACCAAAAATTGTTCAAATCGAAAAATCAAATATGGGAATGAGCTGTACTCGCCGAGATCTTTCCAACAAAAAAAAAGTTTGTCCAAATCGGAATGTTCATTCAAAAGTTATTAGGGGGGGGGGACAGACAGACCGACAGACCGACCGACCGACCGACACACACACAAATTCCCCATCTCAATACCCTACTTTCAAATTTTTAACTTTTCGATATTCAATTTGCCTTTTTATTTTTTTTACTTGGCGATATTTTTTTTACTTGGCGATATTTTTTTTACTTGGCGATATTTTTTTTACTTGGCGATATTTTTTGGACTTGGCGATATTTTTTAGATGCATTAAGCTACTTTTAATACTTTTTTCGTCTTTCTTTTGTTTTTAACGGGAAAGTAGGCTAAAAAGGGTGTTTCTAACGCCGAAACACGTGCATGCCGTTTTCCTGCTCTTTTGCATTTAATATGTTTTTTCATATGTTTTTTTTCATTACACAAAGGTTTTTATTTTCTTTTTCCAAATTTACATTTAAATTGAAAAATTGTTTACTTATTTTTGTAAACTTTTTTATTTATTTTTTTATTTTTTTGTAAATATCTATCTATCTACTGTCCGCCCTCGAAACCAGCGCCTAGCACCATTGAATGGTTTTATTTTAAAAAGGCAGGAAGCTTGATTACAAAAATGCACGATGGCAGCAATTCTACTTTGTCCAATATCATTTTATTTTCATAGACCTGATAAGGAAGAGAATTTAAAAAAAAAAAAAAAAAAAAAAACTTCAAGAGGATTCACAAGAACCGATCAACACCTCAAATAAACGAATCCAACGAAAAACAAAACAAAACAAAGAAAAATCCCTTCCTATTCCTTATCTCTCTTATCACAATCACCCCTAGTTTCATAAAATCAATTGAGACCTGACGCATGCGCAAATTCGAGGAAGGTCGCCGAAAAGATAATTAAACAGTTTCTATCTTTCCACCTATATATACATATAAATATACAGAAAGAGACAGACACATTTTTATGATATTTAACGTAATTATCCGCCCCTAGAATTTCATTTTCGCCTATTTTGTCATGTATTTTTAATGGTTTGTAAAAAATTAATGATACAATATTTTTTTTGGGAACATTGTGTTTTTTTCATCTGTAGACTCTAAGGATTCAGAAAAATATCACATTTTGTAGTCCCCGAAGTTGGCAAACGAAACCATGTTTCTAAGCATCTTTTCTGCCTTCGGCCCACAGACTATAATGGAAAAACGGCGAAGTTTTATTTTTAAAATACGTTCAGTTGTGGAAACGTTTCTGCGTGACTTAGGCATGCTAAAAATAAATATACATGCGGACAACAATAATAATTAAATGATTGATATAAACAGTAGGGATATTTAGACCAAAAAATGATACTATTTTTGACAATATTTCTTTTAATGTATAGCAATTAATAGAAGCCTTTGCAAAACTTAATTTTCTACACGACTGAATTTATGTCTGCAGTTCAATTTATTGATCACAATCATACTAATTTCTCTTATATTCAACATTTGCATTTTAAAATAAATAAATAAAAACAAATGAACGAGCAAATAAAGATGATGTTCCTTTTTTGAGGTATTTATTAGGAATAATTAACTGAATTGGAGTTCCTTCTTCATACATTTTTTTAAAAGCTTCTTTTCTGGCAACCGTTATCATTTTGAAATCTTCTATAAGGGCATAAAATATTTAGTAATTGCTAAGAAAAGCGTTATCGCAAGCAAATCGTTCCTTCTTTGAAAATTATAAGGAAAAAATATCACATGAAAAAGGCAAAAAACTTTAGTAGACGAAGAAGTTTTCTGGTTGAAATATCACTTCAGTTTCCCTAACAAAGTGTAGGCAAAAATAGATCGCAACCGTGGGCGGTCAAACTGACACCTCTTGGTTTTGTGTAGCATGCGCTACTGTCAAGTGAAAATATCAATTTGTAACGTAACTGCTATTGAAAGTAGTTGAAGCATAGAGCTTTAACTTGATGCCTATTTACCCCGTGGTTTAGGTATTAAAAAAAAAATCTGATTTTTTTTTTGTTATTTTAAGGAAAAAAGATCCTATTTTGTATCGGAAGGAGTATGTATAAAGTAATAAAGACAAGGTTCGGGGAAAAAACCAGAAATCTAATTTTGAACATAATTTTATTGAAGATAAATTCTTCAAGAAAACACATCAACTAATAATAAAGGTAGACCTTTACTAATAAAAATATATATATGTTTTTTCAAAGAGGTCGCCTTTTGTAGAGACGCAAATGAGCAATTGAGCAACCGCTTTTTAAAATTTTCAGTTATGGGTGTAAGCGGCTCATACGATGGGTCAAGGGGACTTCTTCCCCCTCACTTCCATAGTAAATTGACAATGCCCCCTCTCTTTTCAGGGTCAAAAAGGGAGGATCAAGTGAAAAGTGATTTTTTCTACTCAGTGGATTGATTTATTTCACGAAAATAAAAAATGAATATTTGAAAAAATCGTCTTTTTCACGTTATTTCACAAGAATGGAACTTTGAAGCAGAAGGAGGACTCTACAGTGGCCTGGCCACCCGTCTTGGTTTTTGAGGCCGAATTTGATACGTTTTAGACGTCATTTAATCCCTAATGTTAAAATACAATAATCAAGCCATATTTTGCCGAAAAAAAAAGCAGATGAAGATGTACTTCCTACTCCAAAAATTTCTTTTGACCCACCCCCCTCCTTTTTGGTGCACCAGCTGCTAAACTGTGCTTTTCATTAAGTACTAGCTGTACCCGCCCGGCGTTGCCCGTGCATTTAGAAAATGCAGATAAGTGAATAGCGCAGGAATAATAGTGTGTATAGCAACAAATCACAATAGTAGCAATTTCTAGTGTAGACAAAAAATAGCTTACTTATTGTAAGTATGTATGTATGGTAGAATGTGTATATTGTATGTATGTAAGAATGTTGTATATGCGTGAAATAAGCATGGAGCGCTGTGAACGATGAGGGAATATAAAAATAACAAAAGGCAAACATTATTTTTAAGTTATTATAATTTATTCCTTAAAATTATATATCATTAAACAATTACGACAGTAACACTATTAAACAATATCAATCTCTTAATGCTATAGCGTGAACAATATTTTTTGTTAGTCCATCTTTAGCTAACACAAACAAACTGGATGGTTTACCCACTCGAGAGCATGCCACGTATAATTGTCCGTGTGAAAAACATGGTGTTCTCAAATCTAAGCCACAAACAGACATCGTTTGACCTTGGGATTTGTTGATAGTCATTGCAAATGCCAATCTAATCGGAAACTGAATACGTTTGAATTGAATTGGCACATCTGTAGGTATAATAGGAATCCGTGGTATGAGTATATTTTCACCTCTGAACTTGCCATTTAAAATCCTGGCTTCGATCACGTTTTTCATTAATTTTTGAATGACTAATCGCGTACCGTTGCACAGCCGGGGCGGGTTCAAATTACGAAGCAAGATAATTGGAGATCCAACCTTTATTTTTTAAAAATTTGTGTCACTTTAATGGTCGTTCATACCCCCCCCCCCTCTCGCAGTGAAAAAAAAAACATTACACAGCAGATTTTGCCTAATAACTCAACACTCATGGTGTTTGATACGTTTTATTTGTTTGTAATGATGTTTTTTGGTCACAACCAATATGAAAATCACAAAAAATAGTTACTTTAATTTTTAACATATATTTATCTTCTTCAGAATTTTTGACTTTTAATTTTACCTTGAATTTGACGTAAATGCAAGGTATAAAATACAGAATTTTATAAAGGTACAAAAATTAACATAATATAATTGATAGTGTATATAATTTTTGAAAAAATAATATAAGTGCCGCAAATCAAAAACCATTTATTGCCACAATCGATTCAAAGCCCCCAAAAATGGCGCAAACGTCCATAAGAAAATTCTACAGCATCGAAGGACCCCATTGCCAATTTTAACAAAGATCCGACCAAAACTGTCATTTTGTACTATAAAAAAATATGGGGTAGATCCCCATGAGGGGATGTACCTGCATAAGGACATTACAATCATTAAAATCATTCAAAAAAAAAAAAAAAACCATGCAGCTGTTCGAAAAAATCCTTGCGGGCCTGGATTCGATCTCATTCCATCAGGAACTTCAACCTGACGCGCAGAACCACTTGACCATCGGGTCGCTCGTTGAAGTAAGGATTTACGATAACACATATTGTATTGGCGAGCAGCGATCTCGAGAAGAAGTTTTATAAATAATTTTTTAAAATTTTTCTAATTCAAAAATCGAAAATCGGGCTTCGAGGTCTGGTGGCCAGCCCCTTTGTGCTTCCGTGTAAAAAATTCCAGGTCCCTGCGTGCGATAGATTTGGCTGGAGAGCTCGGTCAAATGGACAGACAGGCAGACAGGCAGACAGACAGACAGACAGACACATTACACTTGCTTTTATTATTATAGACGACCAAAACTGTCATTTTGTACTATAAAAAAATATGGGGTAGATCCTCATGAGGGGATGTAGGGGAGAGTGGTAATGAATGGGCCACTTTTTGGTTTTGAATTTTTGTAATTTTTTCTAACACTTTGTTTTAACTCTAAATTGGTGTTTTAGTTACTTTACTTATCTTGCTATCTAAAAAAGTCATAAAAGTTGGATTAGCACCTGTCTATAATGAATTATAATAGAAAATAAAAATTTTGAAATTTGGCCCATTCAACCCCACCTATGGGGTTGAATGGGCCATCGAAGGTAATGAATGGGCCACTAAATGAATTCAGTGAAAACATGTGGATTTAATCTTTTATTTACTGAATATGACAAAATAAATGTGGCACTTGACATGATGATACAAAATCATACTGATTTAAAATTATATAAACGTCAAAACTGATGCAATTAAAATAAAACTGATTCATACCAATTGTAGCAGAAAAATAACTAAATAATGAGAATGTAAGAAATAAACAACATCAGTTATATATATAAAAAAATAACAGATAATACACACTATGATTTAACAAAATTTACATATTTCAAAAATAATATTAAAAATCACTTTCAAAAACTTCATCTTCATTTTCAAACTTGTCAAAATTCAAAAATTTTTTTTAAAATTTACTAGACATCGAGAATAAGAAATATCTAACTTAAGTTACCAAGAAAGAAAATGAAATTGTTCTGTGAGGGATATAATATGAAGGAGAGAGGGGGGCTTTTTCAAGCCACGGACTGCGACCAGAGGTCTATTGTATCATAGGAATATAATATAGATCTGCAAATTATATTTAGAAGTTACTACAAACCTATTTTGACGACAGTAATCTTAATCTATCTATGACAGTCAGTTGTGTTTCATATTAATACGAAAATCCAAAGAAAAGGAAGAAAAACAATATTTAGGTGGCCCATTCATTACCATGACATAGTGGCCCATTCAGCCCCACCTATACTTTTGAAATACATTTAGGTTTTTTGAGTACATTGAATTTAGATAACATCAAAATACACCTTAAGATTAGTTTATAGATATGGAAAGACTAGCTTATACATATGTATGCAGTGAAATACATGGTACATTTTAGCTAGGAAATGTTTTACTAAAAAGGGAAAAACTTACTTTTCAGTCAGATTCTTGACCATGCCACTCTAGTTGGAAAATGGCTCAGCGCAAACGAATGAAAATTGGATGAGTTTAGTAGAACAAATAGCTACATCTATTGGTGGCATCAAAAAAAAATTCATGCAAATACTTTTTCATATTTTGCTAGTGGCCCATTCATCACCATGGCCCATTCATTACCACTCTCCCCTACCTGCAGAAGGACATTACAATCATTAAAATCATTCAAAAAAAAAAACCATGCAGCTGTTCGAAAAAATCCTTGCGGGCCTGGATTCGATCTCATTCCATCAGGAACTTCAACCTGACGCGCAGAACCACTTGACCATCGGGTCGCTCGTTGAAGTAAGGATTTACGATAACACATATTGTATTGGCGAGCAGCGATCTCGAGAAGAAGTTTTATAAATAATTTTTTTAAATTTTTCTAATTCAAAAATCGAAAATCGGGCTTCGAGGTCTGGTGGCCAGCCCCTTTGTGCTTCCGTGTAAAAAATTCCAGGTCCCTGCGTGCGATAGATTTGGCTGGAGAGCTCGGTCAAATGGACAGACAGGCAGACAGACAGACAGACAGACACATTACACTTGCTTTTATTATTATAGATTTTTGTTCCATTCCTGGAATTTAAAACTACTTTCGAATATTACATCAAATTTTCAGTTCTCATCCGACAGAAATCCGATTATTCAGCACTGGAAGTAAAACGATTTTTTCTGATAGTATCAGAACTTACATTTATTAATTACTTTCTTAAAATCTTTAAAAAAAAAGAAACTTAAAAATTGAATCCAAATTAGTTTATTTAATTTTTTTCACAATTCCTTAACGCTAAAATTTTCCTGCTCAATCAATATTTGTTATTATTCGTGAAAAACTCCATTCATTACTAGTTGAAAATATTTTGTATAATCCTTTTACATCAAATATTCTCCAGCATCTTCTTTCTGTCCCTATCCACCTTTTGTTTTCTTTTTTGGTTTTACTAACCTTAGTTTCTTATGAAATGAAGCACAAAATGTTTTAATATGAGATTAAGACATAATTTAAGAGTTGAATAACATGATGTTATTGAATAGATAAACATGAGTGATATAGCATTTATCCTAATATGTGCTAACAGAAATTCACAAAATACAAATATACATCATGCATCTTAAATTTGGTCGACTGCCGCGGGACACTTAAGCAGGGACGGACTGGGATGAAAATTCAGCCCTGGCATATTTTTTCAGATGCAGCCCCGGTGTGGGGGGGGGGGGAGTGTCTGCCGGTTAACTTAAATCATGAACTTCTCCAAATTATTATACCCAAACAATTTTGAAATTTATTTACTGAGACCACACTGAGGGCAGTAACAGAATGCAATTTAATATAAGTTTAATCGCGAGTGTATTTATTACTCAGATCAAATTTTGTAGTTTAAAAAATGTATTTTAAAACTTATCTTCGAAAATGTTGGGGGGGGGGGAATGAAATTCGAGGGGGGTACTCAACCTTCTGTTTTCCAAATCGAAATTTGTAAAGGGCATATGTTATACATCAATTAATAGTATAGAAAAGGGGGTCCAGGCGGTCCTCCAACGGGAAATTTTTTCAAATTGTAGCTCGAAAAATGCTGTTTTAGACGATATTTGGTAAAATTCAGAAGACGAGGATTCAAAGAAAATTTTCGAATTAATCTTTTCAAAATTGCAATTTAGACAATCTTTGGTAATCTAAACGAGGTTCCAGGGAGAGACCTTTTTCGAAATTGAAATCTTAAAAGCGAAAATCTAATCATCTCCGATTATGATAGGGAGAATGGGATCGGAGACACTCTCTCGAAAATTCGTTTTCGAAATTTTAGCTCGGGCAAAGAGATGTGGGGGATAAAACTGAAAAATATTTTGAAATTAATAAATAAATAAATAAAAACCGCAATTGTATTGTAGGTTATCTTTTGGTACGTTTAGAGGATCGGGAATTTTTCAAATTGATAGCTCCAATAATTTAATTTAAGTACCGTAAAGTCAGGTTACTTGGACCCTAAGGGGTTACTTGAGCCCATTACAGTAAAATGATAAAATCTAGGTTTGGTACTTATTAGTTGAAGACTTTCACGTAGTTCCTCGTTTCTCCTCTAGGTAGAAGCACTCTGCAGTCTCTAATGCTAGTACCAAACCCAGATTTTATCATTTTACTGTGGGCTCAAGTAACCTCCTTGTGGATCCAAGTAACCCGACTTTACGGTATTCAGTGTAAAATTTTAAACCCTGCTGACTGTATTTTAACTTCTTATCTATTTAAAGCGTATTCTAGAGGCCTGCGTTTTTGTCCCCATTTTGAAGGGATTTTTATAATAATATTTTTATTAAAAAAATTAAAAATGTAAATATATCGTCAAGTGTTCACCCCAAGAAGTGCGTCTGAACGATGAAGGACTGTATTCCCTGACGAACGTCTTGTATTACATTCATTACACCCGGGGCTAGCAGGAGGCAAGAGACACAAGACTTCGTATCCTTTTTGCTAACTAGGCACAAAAGAGAACCACGCACATGATGGCTACGAACCCTTCTAATGATAAGCATCTGACAGACAATTGACCTAAACTGTTGGTCATTCAGAAGTACATCTATAGTACATTGTTGATATACTCGCGTTAAAGTTCATCAGCTCGTTTTTTTTTTTTTTTTGCTTTGGCGGCCCTTTCTTCAAACATTAGAAATAGATGGCCCGCTCCCTTTCTGCAGTCGAGCTCTAGAAATTTTGCTCCTGCCGTCTCGGCAGCCTTATAATTGGTAGTTTTACGGAAAATACTTTTTTTTTTTGATAAAAAAAAAGTCTGGTTTATATGGGCCGGCCCTTTTTGGCCCAGGAAAGTACCGGCCCTTCTGGCATTTTTCCCAAATTCCCACATAGCCAGTCCGCCTCTGCACTTAAGGCCCACATACCGTAGTTTGGAAGCCTCTGCTTTAGAAAGTTCAAACAGATGTGTGGTTTAAGGCATACTCTGGACTCCAAGTTGACCATACATTGCAGTCCTTGAGGTTGAGGTTTGGCTAGGAGGTCCACCCTACAGATGATATCATGCTTGGAATATGCGCCTTGCATCATTCTTATGTATCTGTGGCCATATGAGCTGGTTCAGACTCTAGATGAAACGTCTAGTCTACACTGCTGAAGTGCTTTTTGTCCGAAGGAAGTAAAACAGCTTCTAAAATGATCCGATGGTATACGTGTTATGATTCATTTTAATGCCATAATTCACAAAAAGTTGGTGTTTTGCCGCTTGTGCAGATTCTGTCCCGGACCAAGATCGATTTCAATACTGTTCAACATTTGCCGAGGGGCTTGGAATGTCTACAGTTAAAATACCACCGTTCTGAGAGTAATGAGCTGGTTAGACGGTAAAGAACTAATTATCGGCAAAAAGGAATATCTTCTAGCGTTAGCTTGGTGCCTGTCTCAAACGGTTTTGGTATCTTTGGAACTGCAAGATTTTGTTTCCTTCAATGAGAGGCTAAACTTTTTGGAGCTTGCAAAGCTTCTGTCCGAGCTCTGTTTTTGCCATTACCCGTACTGATTGGTCAGATGTTTTTTTTTTTTTTTTATGAGTGACCTTCCCCATTGAAACTCGCATATTGCGCTGAACTCGTTTTGCGATGGCCTTATTAGTTTCAGTGTTTACTGTTTATTTTGTCTACTTCCGTCGACTATCATTTTCAATCTTCTTGAAACGACAGATTGCATCAGACACTGTTTGGCGAGGCACATTAAGCAAACAAACTGTTGCTCTCCTTGCCTAAATAACTCTAAAATTGCAGTTTTTTTGCATGACATTGTAAAAAAAAAAGAAAAAAAAATACGTACACTAGGAAATACATTATAAAATATTTCCTTATTAAAGTGGTAGACAAGGAGAAATAATAAAGGAAAAGAAATGAGTTTGAATTTGCATCATCAAGACGGAACAATTTCAAAAATTTGATGATTTCAAAGTAATTAAAAATTGTACAGTTTGTGGCATATCAGCCTTCCGTATTTAGTGATGTTTCAGTGTGATGTGTGATGAGAATGTCGAAGGTGATATCATTTGTATATAGCAGAATACGTGCCATTTCTAGTAGTTGCAACAAAGTGGTATAATAGGTATCTATTTGTATTATGGAGGATAATATTCGAAAAAAAGTTTGCGACTTTTGTGTGCAATAACTTTTTCAACATATAGGCATAAAAGCATCATTTTTTATGCTCTTTTTTGTATAGTTTGTTTTTTTTCTTTATTTTTTACTTCTGATCAAACTTTTCGAACTATCCTTTGTTTCCGCTGAATTTACATGATATCCAGTTTTACCTCACCAATAGCCTGGTTTTGCTCCATCCATGATGTAAAACAGTCATTTTGTAAAGGTAAACAAATAAATAAATAATAAAATAACTACGCACATCATCACTTCCAAATTCAGATTATTTCCTCTCATATGTATAAGGAAGTGTACTGACAAATTTTCATCCCAGGAGTATAATTTTGTTCATTTAATTTTGCTTGAAAGCTTGAAGTTGCCGTTTTGCCCCTCTTTCTCCTATCGTCCAAAATACACTATCAGAACACAAAGACCTATCGTAATCGGGCTAAGACTTTTCTGAAATAATGAAATCTCGGCCATCAGCCTTACAAGGGGGGAGGGATGTCAATTACACAGAAAAGCAAAAATACTAGCTTTGCTCATAAATCAGAAATCAACAAGGATGACATGTTTCCCTATTTTAATATTCACAAGCACTAAACTAAACCAATGCAACGTTTTGGACAATATCTCTACATCTTTCCGATCGAATCTCTCGTAAACAAAGAAGTTTTCTAGTAGCAAGATCACTGCCGTTAACCTTACGAAGTGTGTCGTTCACACAGCACTATCCAAGCACGATGCATGAGCAAATATTGTGTTCGCGGATATTTGGGAAGAGCTCTTTTTTTAAATGGGGGAAAGAGACTCAGTTGACTATCATACACACCTGTTCGTGATTCCTGTCCTTGAAGGAAAACGGGATCAACGAGTGATCCATTCGCCAATTCTGGTAAACTTGCTGCTTGTATCTCTTCAGGAAGCAAACAAGTACACAGGTGGGATACAGAAAGAAATAGTACGTGAATGGCGGCGCCACCTAATATATCCCAACCGCGTTTTTACAGCTCCCCCATGAAGTTATTTGTTGTGGCTTTACTATCCAGTTTGAAAAACCTTGACAACAGTACAAGTAAGTGATTTTTCTTTGTATAAACTCGGTGATCTGGAGTGTGGTGTTAAGGTATTTACCATACACGTCCACATGCTTTGGACTTCATTTGAACAGTGACAGCTCATGGGACATTCATTCCGAAAGTTGGTCAAGTACATAATCATTGCATCATAATTATTAAAATTTTATCGGGGATTTTCGAGGTAATTATTCATTGAAGTGATAATGTCTCACAAAAGAATTCCCAGGATTGACATGCATTATATCCAGAGCTTTGAAATTATAGTAAGAAAAACTCTTTGATAGTTTTTCAACTAAAGCGCTGAAATTTGTTTACATTTGGAATTTTGTTCGGAGCATACAAGAAATCTGCGACGTTTTTAATGACTGATCTTTTTTTGAACATACCAATCATCAACAGTAATGTTAAATGACTAATTAAAAGTTAATTTATACGTTATATTGTTGAGCATGTGTGGGAAATTTTAGTACAAAAATTTAAGCACTTTCAATGCATTTTTTGTAAGTTCAGTTTGAATTTATGCGAGTGCTCATTCTAAGTTATTAACTATTTTATTTAAACTGTCAAAAGAAATAATACAAAACTTAAGACGCTTTTTTTGATTAATACGTGTTTTGCACTCATGTGGTTGTGTCAAATATGTACTTGATATAAATGATTATAGTGAAAATGTTGAATTATGTCAATGAAGGGTTGATAACTTTTTTTCATACATAAGTACAAATATATGCTTCAGGTATTCTAGTGCTCTAACTATTTTGAAAGTTTCGTGTTGATGATCAAGCACGTTTTTCTTGTGAACAGATAAAGAACAGAAATTCGCTTGGCATGAATCTTGTCAAACGCAAATACGAGGCTCTTTTTATTTTTTATTTTGAGTAAATGATATGCAGTTTGATCGTATATTTTAAAGTTTGCACTCTGTCTGGAGAATGAAACCGCACAAAGTTTATGAACAATTGCGAGATTAGCTATCGAGAAAATATTATTAGTGCATTTACAAAGCCGTATTAATTTCTAGTTTCATAGCACCAGTTGCTTAACATACAAATTTAGTCGCTAAGTCAATGAAATGTTTTTGCAAAAATTAAAATATTTACCTCAATGTTGCTAACTCACATGTTTATGTGAGTAAACAGGTTCAATCGATCCCCGTTGCCTTCCTGAGCGCGGGGAGTGTTCTTTCTTACGTGTTTTTCATTCATCGTGTACTATCCATAACAATGCAAGAGAACATGTGTACAAATTTAAAACATCTATGCAATCGTACAAAGAGTCTTGTCCAATTGAGATTGAGATTTAACAGTTTAATTCGTCGAAGTTTTTAAAAAACATATGTCAAGAGTGGTCTAAAATGTTGCTATTTTGTTTCATTTCTGATCGTATTCCTTATTCTTCGTATGACTGAAGTCATTTTTTTTCTAATTTTGCAATGTTGTTCCTATCAAAACATAATTAGAGGTACGAATAAAGGATTTGTGGTTACTTGTCCCATATTATCTTTAAACGGCGATTTTGAGCATTATTCGAGTCCATGAGTTTCGTCAAGGCGAAAATTGTAATGGCATTATAGTGTGCCTCTGATAAGTTGATTTATGACCTTGACAATGTTTACCTCTTTTTCGGGTAATAGAAAAGGTAATTAGCACTTATTGAGTTGGTTTTTACTCGGAGTAGTTTTGCAAAAGTATTTCAACTCAAATCAGTGCTAATATCCCGTCCTTATTTTACTAAAATCTCCAAAAATAGGTAAGCATGGTCAAGGTCACAGCTCAACTTTTTAGAGCCGCACTATGTACAAGAAGTTTCATGCAAAAAATAAATTAATTAATAAACCTTAAAAATCAAATCACTAATCTTTTACACAGATTATTTGTGAACCAAACCTATTTCTTCGTTAAAAAATGGTTCTGTCACTTAATCTTGCAGCTAAATAATTCAATATTTTTTACGCAATAATTTACAACAGAAATCTGAGAAGCTTGTTCTTTCTTTTTACAAAGGATTATAAGAGAAATAAGGTCGAAACACTTCTGAAAGTTTGGATGGTAATTGCCACCCTCCGTGTAAGATGTTTGAACACTTCTTCTCATTTGTTTGAAATTACAATGGTTTTACAACTTAATGCGATAAAATGATGAAAAATAAAACTGAATTACTAGTTTAAATATTCATTATAAGTGACATGAACTTTCAAAAAACAAAATGCTAAAAATAATACGAAAAATAATTTACTTGTTGAAAAGGATGGGTGGTTCATCTTAACGATTGAAAAATCAAGGATTATGCTCCGAGAAGTTACTTTTGGATCTCCTTGTAGGTAACATTTAATAGCATTATATGTATGAGTAATATATTTAATAGTAGTAATACATGTTTGAAAAATGTCAGTTTAAGCACCAAGCCCGCCTCCCATAACCTTACACACTCAAATCTTCACTATTCCAATACCGAGCACTGCCACTAGTCGGCCCAAGTTTCCAGCCAAGTGAGTTCTTTGCAGAACTTTTGAGCCATGCCGCTGCTATTAGATGCAAAAATGTTTTTTTTCTACGTACTGATCTCTCAGTTATGTTTCATAAATGATGAATAAAATTTATGTCAGGGGATCTAGGGCACAGAACCATTTGTTGGGACTGTCCAGAATGTTTTTCTAGCCAATTGTGACTGTTTGTGGCAGAGAGAGAAGGTGCATTTCCATCCCTAAAATTGCTATTGTTTTTTGCGCAGATAAAGCCAATTAATGGCTGCAAGTGGTCTTGAATTGGTTGACAAATATTTTCAGTCATGCATTCGTTTAGTTGGACCAGAGTAACCGGTCTATACCATATAATTACGGTCCACACAGCTATGGAGTTAACACCAAGTTACAGTGTCTTGCTGACAACTTTAGTTTATTGCTTTCTGCGCTCTACGTCACACCCAAATTTTACCACCAGCTATTATCAATTGAAATCGTGACTTCACAGATAAATTCACAATTTTCCAGTCGTCTAGGCCATATCCAATATGGTCACGTGCACAAGAGCAGTATTAAACGCCATGACATGCTCGCTTTGAAGGCATTCGAGTCAGCTTCTGCAGCTGTAGCTCATTAAAGCCAAATTTTGCTCCCTGGTCCATCGTTTGTTGCTTGTCTATTAACCCTGACGATTTTACGCACATGTCGTTGGTCTTGATCATTAACTGCAAGCTGTTAATCACTGTGTTGCCAGTGTTAGGTTACGCACAAAACTAAGTAATTTTGGTACTCTTTTCACACTGAAAACCTCAAAATGTTCAGTTTGTCAACGAATTTAGAAATGAAAATCCCACATGCATAAAGCTAGCAACCAACCTTGGCTTAGGATCTGTTAGTTCCCATTTTTTCCGGCCATTTTAAAGTTAGAAACCGCTTTATATGAATCACTTGCTTTAAAATAAAAACCCTAGAAATGAACTTATTATATATACATATATTTTAATTAGAAGTATAAAAATTTGCGAAAAAATTTTTGCGAAAAACTCTTGTTAAAAACAAAAGTAAAGAGAAAATTCCCAAAAGACCCTGGGGCCTTCATCAGGGGGACTCCCCTAGGGTAGGGAAAAAGTGGAGTGAGATGTTTTCTAGCAAGTTTGCAGGCAAAAACGCCTAAAAAAGATGCAAACTTTTTAGCCCCCGACATCTCACAAAACAAGCATTAGGTCCACTAGAAGTCCAATTCATTTTATGCATAAAACATGAGAGAAATACAATTCAAAAAGACATCATATATAAATCAATAAAAAATTCAAATAAAAACTGACAAACATGAAAATTACAAGAAAATACAAAAAAACAGGAAACTTTTTACTCAAGAACTACCAACCTAGGACTTCTTCAATGTGCTACTGGGCAATTCCCACGGTAAACTTTACGTTTACATTTTCGACCAACTCTTATGCAATTAGCTCCTTAGTACAGACAAAATATTGTTTTATAAGAAACCTTGTACAAAAAGCATTCAGTGAAAAATGACAGTCCAAAAGCAAAGTTTAAAAATGCAAAAAATATTCGATGCACTTAAAATTTTATAAAAATTTAGCAGTCAAAAAATAAGGCAGTAAACTTTACGTTACATAAAAAAGGGAATGGCATAATATGAAAAATTGGTTTCTAAGGCAAATTTTCTGCTCTATTACAGCTGTTTTTCTTGTTTTGAAGTATAATTTATCAGTTTTCTTATTATATTTAGGAATTAATTTTTTGTAAATTTAAAAATTTTTTGTTTTAAAAAATTGAATTTTTATTGGAATTTTTTAAACTGGGTAACTTACGTTTACAGTAACTTTACGTTTACAAAAATTCACTTACAAGCATATCTTTTATTACAAAAAATTAATGAATGAAAAATTACAGCTTAGTTTAGATCAAAAACACTGAAAAATTAACAATTATGAGTTTAAATTTTACAGAAATTTTAATGCCAAAACTCAATGATCAATCAAAAAATATTACAAAAACATAAGACTTTTTAAATGCATACTGACCGCTGGTATTAACAAGTTTCAGGTAATTCTATTTTCGAATCATGTTTTTTCTCTTATAATAAAATTTTCCCTCTGTTGTTTTCTGGCCATTTTCTAATTGGTACCAAACAGCAGCCATTACTTTTTACTTTAAAACTCGTTTTTCTTCAATAATCGTCCACAACTCAAGGATACAATGTATTTTTTCGTACTTCACCACACACCAGTCACCAGCTTTTTATCTCTGTTTTTTTTCTTCTTGTTTCCTTAAAAATACTAAACTAAAACGAAAAACCCTACATTGTGTTTCATTTTCTGGTTCTTAAAATGGTCATTGTCCAATGTGCGGATCTTCAGAAAAATATTTTTTTGATACATTTTTGCTTTTTTTCTAACATATTTTCAATACTACCAAGAGTGGACTTTTTATTTATGAATCTGTAATATCCACATGGACTTTTTTCTCATACCCCTTTCTACAGCGCATCTTTTTCTGCAGAATTCAGTGGCATTTTTAATGCAGAAACCAAAATATATTTCAATTGAAAGAGATAAACAATTATTTTTTATATTTTGTTTTTTTTCCAAAAACATATTTGATAACTTTTAAATCATAACAGAAAGTCATTTTTTTGAATCATTCATAGTAACATTTACCTCTTAAAATACTTGTTTTAAAAGAGAATTAATATCTTAACAGCCAAAAAAGAAGCATGTAATTTTATAATAAAGGTGTATTGTAAATCTTATTAACAGACATTTTAAGAAATATGAGTAATCTAAATTAAGTAAATACAGTACAATTAAAAGAATTATTGAATAAATTACTTCTATTAACCACATAGGTTTTATTTACAATTTACTTCATTTCGAAACACAAGTATTGAAGTTCTACTAAGGTAACTTACGTTATCTGCATATGTGGGTAACTTACGTTACACGTTTTGATTGTAGCACAAAAAATTAAATAAACAATATTCAAAAGAAAAGTACTGTTATTTGCTTAGTACACATCTATAAGATAGAAAATATAACATAGTTAACATTGTATTGCCCTTTCTTTATTTGCTGTAAAAACTTGAACATGTTTTTGGTAACTTACGTTACATAGAACAGTGCCTTTTTGAAATTGACATAAATCACTTAATTAAATTGAAAACACTTGTTTCATCAATTCACAATATTAATTTAAAGTGTAATAAACAACAATCTTCCTTTGTCACATTTATCTAATGGAAAAAATTGAAACTTATCAATGTTGAAAGTTTGACCATTTGCTTCACTGAAAATAAAATACTCTAATACCAAGTTCAAAGTATTGCCGAAACTAAAAAGCTACATTCCTAACAAAAAATTGTTATAAATAAGAAACTTCTAACATTTTTAAACCAAAAAATATGCAGAACAGTCACATTACTCGAGTTTAATTTTTTCAACGCTTTTCCACACTTGCATGGAATTGCCCTACTGATAAGACTGTTTATCAAATTCACGGGGTAGCAGTTTTCAGTTAAAGTTACAATTAATTGTCTTATTGCTGAGTCTAGATTTGAATTAATGTTGCAAATTTTTTTGTATCGTGAAACTTGGGAAATGATAATGTTCTTGAAAACCTTTTTACTTAGACAACTGTGAAAATGGATAAGTGAGTTGACATTGAAGTTGAAATCTTTACGTTTGTCATAGAGTGCTAGATTGACATCTTTATCTTCTAATTTAATATAAATGCCTAGAAAAGAAGCAGTGTTTTGTTAATATTTGTTTGTTTACGCAAAAGTTCTTTTGGATAAATATCCTTGTAGAGATTATGGAAGTTACTGTTGTTATGCAACAGTAACTTCCATAATCTCTACAATGTACCTGACCTCTCTACAATGTACTACTTCCAAAAATTATAATGTCATCAATGTACCTGGATTCCTCAAGATCATTGTCGATTAGAAAATTTGACTCATAAACACGAAGAAAAACGTTTGCAAAAGCACTGGACAAAGACGGACCCATCGGAATGCCGTTAATTTGCTTATAAAAATTAGAACCATTGAAAAGATAGTTTTCGAAAACACAGAACTTAACTAAATTTAGCCAGTAGCATCTTTTATACCCTATGCAATCTTCATACTTTTCGTTGAGGTTATTAGAAATGTCTAAGATTAGATGATGGGGAATATTTGTAAAGAGATTTTCGAAGTCAAAAGTATATTAATACTGTAAATATTGTTATTACGATTATTTAAAAAGTTCAAAACCTTTTGGTTATTCAAAATAATTAAGTTTTTTTCTTCAGCAATTTTTTCTAAAATTAAAGTTTTTCGAAGAAAATATAACCGGTTCAAAACCTTTTGGTTATCCCCCTGATGAAGGCCTCAGGGTCTTTTGGGAATTTTCTCTTTACTTCTGTTTTTAACAAGAGTTTTTCGCAAATTTTTATACTTCTAATTAAAAATATGTCTGCTACCAGTTTCAAAGAGCTGCCACAGGCGCCTTTTGACCTGTGTGGTGAAGTTTATTTTCCTGTTCTATATGAATCTTCAACTACTTTGTATATATATATATATATATATATATATATATATATATATATATATATATAATGTATGGATACACAGTAGCCTCGCAACGAAGGGCGGTCCACCCCGGGTTTCACCCGTCTACGGAGTGATGGGAGGGGAAGGGCGTGTTTAAACCGAGGGATACGCTTCCGAGGGTGACACCCAAAATGTATCATAGAGCTTCTGAAAAATCCCAATATTTCCTTTCTGACATTTCGGCCATTTTTTTCTAGTTTCGTATAATCTATGCAACCCACTCTAGGGGGGGGTCGTTTGTACCACGTGATACCCTTCGGAGGGTGACCCCCAAAATATATTCAATAATTTTTAAAAATATAAATGTGTCGTTTCAGAAATTTCACCTAATACTTTAAGTTATGCATAAGTTTAAAAAGTTTCACTAGTTCAGTTATGATTTTTTGTTTATTTATATAACTAGTACGGTTTTGAATTCTTTGCAAAGCTTCAATTAATTTTACTTGTAATAAATGGTAAACTAGGAATTGTCTTCAAAGCTAGGATGTTACACTCTCATGACCAGAGTTTTGTATCTGTACACGATTTCTATGAAAGAATTTACTGCATTTTTTTACGATTTACTATTTTACATTTCATTGTGTTTGTGCTTGTCAGTGGATCAGGAGATGATCAAAAGCTATACTGAAAGTCCATGTCAGCAAGTGATAACGCGTTATCTTTTCCCTCCTTCGCTCTTTTTCTGTCGATTAATGTCGGAATGTATTGACCCAAAAGATTTTTTTCATATTTTCTTGGAAATATGTATAACACTTTAAAAATCTTTGGCTATTTTTTCTGAATATTTTTTTGTCCCAATTGCTCCTTGAAAGCTCTCAGATTGCAGAATTATCTATATATATTTAAAAATTTCACCGGAACGCCGACTGAAAGTTTTTCTTTAAACATAAATATGCGTCTCATGCCAGTTTTTCGAGAAGGCTTTTATATATTTGTCATTTAATGTAAATTTGCTTGGGTAGAATTTCATTTTACGCAGCTGCTTTTACACGTTGTATAAACTAAAATATTGTTGATTATGGATGTTCTAAGGATTTCGTTTTTTACGAAAACTTTTTTTTCTTTTTTCTCTACTTTATTTTTTTTATTTATTTGTTTGTAGTGTGTGTGTGGGGGGGGGGGAGTCACCACGAATTACCGCTCTAGGTGACACCCATGCCAGTTACGCCACTGATATATACAGGGTGACAAGAAATAACTTGGACACACATCGTAATCTATAACTTTAATGCTAATGAAAATACTGCAACCAAACTTCAAAATAAGTATGAATACATTATTTTGTCTAATGTATTTAAACGTTTTTTAAAGTGTCTACCTTTAGCATTAATACAGAGCTTTAGACGTGTCACGAAATTTTCAGCTATGGGCCGCAACTCGTTTATTGATACTTTATATTTTTCCTCCATTAAGGGTTTTCGTAGGGATGTATAAGTTTTATGAAGTTTAGTATACAACCTTGTCTCCAAGATGGACCCAACAGAGTAATATATTGGGTTCAAATCTGGGGAATACGGCGGCCATTCTTGAGCTCCAATGAAGCGAGGAAAGTAGGTCTTGCATCAATCTTGAGTGTCTTTAGCTCTGTATGCAGGTGCAAAATCCTGTTGGAAGGTTCATCTTTAGTTTTCAAAGAACTTTTGCTACCAAGGTGAAACAACATCTTCTTAAATGAGTTTTTATTATGTCATCTGATTAATTTTTATCCCTTGATCAACAAAAACAAGTGATTTCTTCCTACTAGTCCATATCCTACCCCAAACCATTGCAGAAAGGGGTTGTTGATGCCCAAGAAGCGCCAGGTGCTTCTGATAACCAAACTCTATCATTGTGGCTATTTTGAGCTTGTTCAATTGAGAACAGTTTCTCATCTGTGATGACCAATGTTGCCCCTGATCATCTGCGGCCCACTTTAACAGTTAGCTTCTTTTCTGAAGTCTTGTGCGTTTGTTCTCGGGGGGCTGTTAGCTATTGAGCATCTTTCATTTCGTAAGGGAGAAGATCAAGCTCAACTCTTACCATCAAACTAGTGGTTTATCTATTGATTTTCAGCCCTCTAACAACCTTTGTCATTGAAATCATAGGATTTCATTAAACTCACTTTTTGATCACTTTCCGGTCTCTTGATGTGAGTTTTCTCCATTTTTTTGACCAGTCACCATCGTGTCTGAGTTTTTTAAACATTTTAATTGTGTAGGAAACCGTCTGCTTAGCCATTTTCAATAGTTGAATAATTTCACATATTTTCATTTCTTGCTTTTATAATTCACGTATGGCAGATCGTTTGTGAACCATAATAATTATCCCAACTAACTTAACTTACAACAATTTAGTAGCTTTCTAGGATCGATTTCCTATCACAATATCATTATAAATTTAGTGGTATTTACAAATATTTGGTTTAAAACTTCGTCCAAGTTATTTCTTGTCACCCTGTATATACCGGTATTTATTTGAGCGTGATGCTACTACCATCTGTTTTGTTTTATATTTCTATCACATGACTTTTGTCACCTCAGTGTATCGTTTATTTTTGGAACGAATTTAAAATATTGAAGTCCTAAAGAACAAAATTTATGGACTTCGTTTAAAATTTTTATGCATTTCTGTAAAAAGCTGATCTGCCTTAATACCATAAGCATGCATCGAATTTCAATTTTCCCTTCTTGGACACCAAATTAATATTGAATCGTTCAAAGCTGTAGTTATATAGCTAATATCCTCTGCGCAGTAGAAATGTTTCACCAGAATAGAAAAATCCTTAGATTATTGCCACTGTTTTTCTCAACTTCACTAGAGCTTATTCACAATATTCGTTATATAAACAATAGATAACTTTCCCCATCTGTCTTGGAAGTTTAGGAAGAAAGCAATCAACCTTCCTCATAGCTTTTCCAAGACTTAGCCTGTATTTTTATGGAGATGGAAAAGGAATAATGGTTATTCAATAAACCGCTAATTTCAGAGAAAACTGTTAGGATAAAGACTACATTCATAAATCCACACTTTTTGATGTCAGTCTCAGTCACAAAAGTCTCTTTTTGCCATAATTTTCCTATTTTTCTCTTTCGCAACTTAGTGATTACCAACGCCTCTTCTACTTAATCTGCCTTTTTGATTCTGAAGCAGCTGTTTCAGCCATTATGTTTTCAGAACAGTAAACATGAAAAATGTCTTAATAATATTTTTTTTTGGAGAGTAATCCTTTGAAGGAGAATGTACTTTAATGAAAACGCATTACACATTTTAGTTGAAAGAAACGCCAGAAAATAATTTGAATGAAAAAAACATTTATACTTCACAAAATGAGCCTTAATGCAAATGCAACAAAAGAAAAGTTCACAGTAGGAGGGAAGGGAAGGTAGGGAGGTGTAGATTTAGTCTATAGAGGTAGTAAAGGGGGGTAGCAGAAAAAGGAGAGGAGAAAAAGATAGTAATAGGAGGAGGGGGTCGAGAGAGGAGAGAAGAAAATATTGTAAAGGGGAGAGAAAGAAGGTATAGGGAAGAGAGAAGCTGAGAGGAATCGGAATTAGTAGAGAAAAGAAGAGTGATGCAAGAAAGCACAGAAAGGAGAGAAGATCAGGTAGTGTTGCAGAGGAGGAAGGCGTAAGAATGAAGGAGGGTAGGGAAGATAGGGTGAAGAAAAGGCGACGAAGGGTAGGAACTAGAAAAACAGAGGGAGTAGCAGGTTAGGAGAGAACCACAGGATAAAAATTGAGGAGGAGGAAGGAGAGGAGGGAGGAGGAGGGGAGAAAGGAGGAGGTAGGAATAGCAGTGAGAGGCAGGGGGGGACAGATAAGGGGCTAAGTATGTGAAAGGAAGAACAGGCAGGGAAAAGAAACGAAGAAAAAGAAAAGAGAAATTAGTGGGAAACAGAGAAGGAAGTAAGTAAGAGGTGAAGGTGGGAAAGAAATAAAGGAGAGAAGGAGGCAGAGAGGGAAGGGAAACACCGCACGCCTGGTCTGTTTTAAAACTGTGGGTGTAGAGTGTGTTCCCAAAGCTAGGGTGAAAGGAGTGAAAATGTGTGACAGTCAAAGAGAAGAAGGACAGTGAGGAGTGGTGCATCTAGGGAGGCATGGAGTGGAAAAGTTCAGGAGAGTGTGGAGTGTTCAGAGTTGAAAGTAAAAAAGGTGTGGACAGAAATAAGAGAGTAAGAGAGGCGAGAGGACAGTGTAGAGAGTGGTGTGAAAGTGAAGAAGAGAATGGGAGGGGATGAGGCAGGTATAAGAGGAAGGAGGGAGAAGGGTAAAAGATCTAACAGGGGTGGTAGGTTGAATAGAACAAAAGGGGAGGGACAACGAAAAGAAATTAGTGAGGAAAAGGGAGAAAGAACTAGAACAGAGAGGAGGAAGAGAAGATAAAATACGTAGAGAAGGGAGGAGTCGTGTGTTTTCGTCTGCTGAGACGCCCAAAACCACCGCACTGTCCCCCTTGTTCGCCGCCTTTATACGTTCTGCGTGACGTTAGTTGCCTTGACTCCTGCCTCCTCTTACCTTTCCCTGACTTCCCGTTTAGTGTGTGTGCTCCTTATGTTTGTGTGTTTTGCCCTCCGTGTCTCTAGCATTTTTCCGTCTTTCTCTTTTCCAACTCAGCAATCTCTAGGTCCCTCCCATCAGCTCCCGCCAGTTCTGCGTCATCTTTCTTGTCCGCCTCTTGTCGGCTCCCTGCTCTTTGGTACTTGGTCAAGACTCTGTATCGCTAGACTTGTCTGTGTGTGTGTGTAGTTGCTGTTCGTTTCCCTTTGGTGTCGCTACTCTCTATCGTATCTTCTGTTCTCGTGGCGGTCTTCTGTCGTATTCACCTCCACTCTCTGTCCATAAATCCGAGACCTTTCTACTGCTTACCTCGTCTCTCCCGAGTCCCTCTCTTGTGCATGTATGTCCTGTCCCTAGATCCTTCCTGATAGTCTGCTCTGCTTTTCGTCACACGTGTGCACTCCGTCTTGTATCTCTCCTCGTGTTCTACTTCCCTCTGTGTCGTGTGTGCACCCGACTAAATACTCACCATACTTACCTTCCGTTACTCCTACATCGCCTCTCTCTCCGTTGTCGTTCCTCGTGTCTTTCTTCTTGTCCGGTTTTATTTCAAATCTCAACGCAATATTTTGCCTTTTCTTACTCCTTCCAGCCTCATGCATCCCGCCTCCACTTGTTGCTTAAGACCTGCTTTTCGTGTCTGGTTTGTCTCTCCTCCTCTCTTATCCTCACTGTTCTGCTCCATGATCTGTGATTTACCTGGTATGTTCTCCACACTCCCAGTCCTACTTTCAGCATTCGTGTTTTCGTTCTTATCTCCTCTTATCTTTGCTTATTTTTACGTTTCTTTATGCTCTGTCGCGTCCCTGATAACCTAGTGTTGCTCTTCTTTGTGTGATTCCTACCGTTCCTGATTGCAATCTCTCTCTGGAATCGCCGTTCCCCTATGTTCGTGCTCCACTACTGAAAGATATACCTCGTCTCCCTTGTCTTCGTTTCTCTCATCGGCTGTCTCGTGTGTCTCCGCGTGAAATAACCCTCTTTCCCCGCTCATATCAGTTCATTTTACCCTGTCTTCGTCACTTATGGTTTCCGAGCTTCTTTTTAATCTTCTTAATTTCCTTTTTCTACGTCTTCTCTTACTTTCTGTTCTAGCCACTGGGCGTATCCGCGCAGACCTTGTCGTTGACATACGCTCGAATCTTTATCCCTGCCGGTTAAAGTCTTCCTAGCCCCCACTCTCCTGCATCTCTTCCATTATTAGGCACCTTTCTTCCATTTTCCAACCTCCATTCTAGCTTCTGCCCCTTTCGGAAAGTGTTGCATCTGTGGACTTCTCCCCCTCCACCGACCTGTCTCCCCCTTCCTTTACTATTTAGACCAGCTCTCACTGACTCCATCCCTGAGGCCCTTCATCTCGTTGTCTTTTTTATTTCCCAACTTTCTTCGTGGCTTGTCAGCTAAAATCCTTTCGCTCCCTTCCATTCCTTTACCGAGATAACGTTCTAGCCTCCGCATTATCTCTTCTCTCTTCCTTCCTTCGTAACTCCACTTTTTTTCCGCTGTCTACTCTCTCACCGTGTCTCTCTATTTTCAAACGTTGTACTTTTCCGTTGTTGGTCCATCGGCGTTTACTCCCTCTGGACTTCACACGGCTCGTTCCTGTTTCACGCAACCTGTCAACAACTACCGCCCCCCGCCTTGTATTTGTCCCCTTATGCTCTCAGTATACAATGCTGTTTATCTCGGTGTGCATACCTCCTCCACCTATCTCCTGTGCTCGGCAGGCGGTGTGGTTAGCTGCGTCGGCGTGACCACCTTCTTCGCTTTCTGTAGTTGCCGTGCATCAGAGAGAGTACACTGTGTGTGTGCCTACTCTTAAGTGTGCCCACGCCTACGGTGCGCAATGGAACAAATAAGACGATGGGGGGATGAATGAGAGAGTGAAATAGGTGTGGACATGAAGTGGGAGGCAATTGAGAGACTGAGTTTCGGTTTCAACGTGGGTGTGTGTGGAAACCGAGATGGTATCCGCGCGTCGTGTGTGTGTGCCACTTGGAATCGGTGTGATCGGTGATGCTGCGTAGTTATATACGCGTGAACTTGTTCGGCGTGTACACACCATACAGGTGTGGTGGCTCTGTGTCCTAGGAACTGTCTCCCCCGACAGTTTTCAGAGTGTTCCCAGAGAGGGACCGGTCTCTCGAATGTACTGAAATTGCTTAGCTGCATTTTAATCCCTACTGCGTGTGTGGGGTTCCAGTCTTTTTGTGTAGATCTTTTCTCTGTCCACGACGCCACCAGTTCCCTTTTGTGGTCAAACCTGTCGTTGTGTGTGTGTCTCCCGTGAGAATAGATGTTTAGACGTCAGTGGTGTGCCCCCTCTGTCCCAGGCAGACCATTATTTGATGTGTCTTCCAGCCTAGTGCGCTATCACTGGCTCTTACGACACTCCCTTCATCGGTGCCGTTCATTTGGTGTTTGTCACGTGCTGCCTACATCAGGCGCTACGCTGACTCGTGCCAATCATACGTGCTAGAAAATCCTAGCATACTCTATTCTTCGCCCCCCCCTAACTGCTCTAACTATTTGGCTATGTAGAGAGTCTCAATGAGTATCTCCTGTCCGGTGGTCTTCTCCATTGCTTTCGACCCCGTGAAACTAGCTCCGTTCCTGAACTTCTTTTTGCGAGTCGAGCCTCACGCCTAATCGCTCGGTCTAGCCTTCTCCCCTTGTGGAGCACTCTCTCTACCCTCCGCTTTGATACCTTCTGTTTGGATCCAAGTAGTGTTCTCGTTCTACTTCTACCCTACGTGTTTAGACCTTCATCTTCTACTCTCCCAGGCCGAATGAGCCTCGGACTTTCGTGTGGTTGGTGTGAGTTTCTCTTGGTTTTTTCCCCTTTATACCCCATGCTATCTTTTCTTTCTCCCCGCGTGTCTACTCCTTTTCTTGTCCTGTTGGCTGTACTCTAGCTGTGTGTGTTGCCATCTTACGTCCGTCGTGTTTTCTTCTTTAATGTGCCCCCCAGGTACGTCCCCTACGCCCCGTATTCGTCAGTCACAAAGAGACGCAAACAACGTGCACCTTGCCGCGATCTCCACCGGCAGTACCCACTTTCTAGTAACAATTAACTCTAACTTTTACCTGTGTTGTTCCGTCCCAGCAAACAAGATCCCCATTTCCTAGTGCCACGCACACATCGAGGTGCAAGCGACACCATCCGTACGATCTACACTCTGTGTACCCTTAATTGTAACTCCCCCTGTGTTTCAAAATAACTAGAAGACTTCCATAATTATATTATTTAAATTTATTTATAAAAATAGTTCAAAAGAAATAATAATTACTTTATTCCCCAATTGTTCTTCGTGATAACTTTTTTCAAAAGAGCAATTCCCAAACTTACTGACAAATCGTTTGTTTTCAGTATTGGCAGATTCAAATAAACTAAGGCATTTAAAACTGAAGCAGAAATAGGAAAACTTAGAACATTTTGAAGTTAATCCTGTAAAAATGTTTTATTTGAGTTTAATTGCCCGTAAACACTTAATTTGTTTCGAAGGTGCTTTTACACAACAGTAGGCTTTCCCGCATTCTCTGTACATTTTCACCTTCCTCTTTTTATAGGGAAGTAGTCTAAAAGAATGTCATGTGAATCGCAGCAGTTAATATAACATTCTGACACGTGCTTTAGAGTAAATGTGAAAATGTAGCTACTCTTACTTATTTAAGCTAAATTATGGAAATTTAAGCCATAGACGAAGCATTAATCAAATGAGCACTGTAAAAATGCCATTTGCTCTTTCATCCTGCATTCATTCTTTAATCTAGCAATATCTTGCAACGAGATACATGGTTATAAGTACGGCCATGAATGTACATTTTATTTACTCAAAATCCTACGCAGTGCTGTTATGGTTTCGAGAATTGGCAATGAAAGATATTATCGCATAACGTCAACTTATAATGTGTGTAAGAAACTACCTACATTTCGTCACACAATTTCTGTAGGCTGCAGCTTCCTCTTTTTTGAGTTTATCAGTCTGGAATACCCCTAACAGAGCTAAACGTCAGTTCTACTTCCTTTAAAATTGAGATTACCTTCACACTGGTAACTGCATTTCAATTTAGCGCATCAGCAAGGGATCCTCAAAATGATTAGGCTCCACGTAAAATGAAGGTTTTATCTTGGGGGATAGGTTACCGCCTCCTATTCGGAGCTTAGACAGATCTATATGCTATAATTTCATGAACAATCCTGATTTTTTCCAATGAAAATCAGAAAGATTTTGCAAATATTTTGTCTGTGTTTGCTGGATTTTAAAATATTTCTGAAAAATTATTTTTAGAAAATAAAATTTAAGATGCTGCTCAACCATTTGATTCGTATATTTGCCAAATGATGTTATGTTATAGTTAAGGAAAAATGTCTTGAAAGAGATCAGAGAACTTAAGAATTACGTCTGAATTCTATTTTATTGGACGTATTTCTATTTGCCCATCTGCCGTTTCATCGAACCAGACTTGATAGAACTTTTACGTTTGTCTTTGAGAGGATATTGAAATTTGATTAGATACTTCTGTTACAGTGATCTTAGCAAAAATAAATCTTAAAAATTGAAACAATTGCTTTAATTTTTTGTTGGGGGTATTGGATTTCTTAGTATTAAAAATTTTCTACCTATCAAAGAGCTAAAAAAGCCTTCATTTATCAAGTTTTCCTTTTGTTAGTATGCTTATAGATGTTCTTCGACCAATGCGTTGAGCATCATTTAAATCAGTTTCAACTTCTTTTGCACTTACTTTATGTGATATTAAGGAATTTAACATTCATGGACGAAGTATGTTTGGTTACATTTATACATTTCTGGGGAGAAGTATTTTGCGGTCGCTTTTATAATCCGTTAAATGAAGTCACGCTTTGAAGGACAGGGGTTTAAGAAAATTGCGACAGTTTGTGACAAAGGGAGGGAAATGACGTCACACATTTTGGAGAAAGTGAAAACATTTATTCAGAAACGTTATTAATTATAGCGTGACATGTGACAATGGTGAGGTAGGGGGTAAGGCAAAGACAAATGCAAGGGAGGGGCGATGGGACGATCGTCCCTCCCTTGAGGGACTCGCTACTGCTAAAGTTTCAATATTGAAATTCAGAAAGGTTTTTTTTAGACTAGAGAAGTGAGGTAGAAGAGAATCAGATTAGAAATGAGGTAGAGGCCTCTCCTCAGGATACGTTTCGCATTGAAATCCTAACATGAAGTCCATGATGTCAAAATTTGTAAACTGAAATGCGAGCAAAAGATGCGTAGTAAAACCAATCGCCCCTCTCTTGAAACATTTCTAGATCCACCCTTGGGGCAAGGTGAAATGTGACACTTTGTGACAAATGTATGGAGGGATAGACTAGAGAAGTGAGGAAGAAGAAAATGAGATTAGAAATGAGGTAGATGCCTCTCCTCAGGATACGTTTCGCATTGAAATCCAAACATGAAGTCCATGATGTCAAAATTTGTATACTGAAATGCGTAGGAAAACCAATCGTCCCTTGAAACATTTCTAAATCCACCCTTGGGGCAAGGTGAAATGTGACACTTTGTGACAAAGGTGGGGAGGGATTAAATATGCTCACAAAAGCCAGATATTATTTGTAGACAGCCCTTTAAAAGTACTTTATAAACATCAATAAATTTAAATTCTCCTTAAAAACCGCTGGTTCACGCTATTGAGTTTTTTTTTTTAAATTGTAAATATGATTTAAACTACAACTTTTTCCTTTAAAAGTAACTACAAAGTTGCTTATTTACGCACAAGCTGATTATGCAATTTCCTGAAGTGAAAAATGTAGTAAAGCGGAAAATATTTCGATTAAATATTAATAGTTTAGGTTTAATCAAATTTGTAGGTACAAGAAGTCGGTTCCGTTAAACTAACTCAAATGGGGGAAAAAAAGTGTTTCGTCACTAAAGACAAGACAAAGGAAAAAAAATAAGAACGCAAATATTTATAATAATAGAATTATGCAACAAAATGCAGTTTTTTAATTTTCCTCTTAAAAAAGAGCGGAATTTTAAGGTGACTTGATCGAGAGTGTTCTTGGTATGATTCACAAGATTTGTAATTCACCAGTTAAGAAGGCTTCTTTTACTCAATGGCAGAGTAGGCTCTTGTCTGAGGCAAAAAATTTAATACAGTGGAAAATTTTTGATTAACAATTTATATTTTTGGGTTTAAACGAATTTGTAATACTATGAAAAGTCGTGCACATGTTTAAAAAAGTTCCCTTTTTACACATTGAGTTAAAGATATATTATAAATATGTAAGCATTTTAATGTTAAATACAAACGAGTTATAAAAAAGAAAATGGTGAAGCCAATCTATTTTGAGAGCAAATAAGATGCGAAATCGAATACGGAATGTATATATCATGTGGGGACGATGGAGGGTGGGTCATGTCCTGGGCTGACATCAAAACAAATTCCCACTGCAGTTGTGGTAGCAAACTTTTGGAGTACAGCTAACTTGTAAGAGAACCAAATTACTTAATACAAACTTTTCTGTATAAAGGCTCTGAACTGAACATTTTTGTTTAAAGTTTTCTTGCAAAACAATTTTCCTTTAATAAGAATCTTTTAATTTTCGATCTCCTTTCAGGTTGCAATTTAACATGTAAGAGAATATGGGAGCAAAGTGAAATACTTAAGATAACTCTTCAAAATGAACGTTTCGAAAATTTGTTTTGAAAATTACAGTACATCAAGAAAGAACAATGTATTTTATAATAAAATCTGAATTAAAATATTATGTTTAATTTTTTACAGTAAATTTGTATCTTCAAAAAAGTGGAAAAACAGATGTATAAAACGTAAATCTGCTTCCAGCTTGGTTATTAACTATTCCAGACTGATGAGTCAATAACAAGGACAAAACTGCAGTCTCTGGGTGTCATAACCAGGCTGTCAGTATATTATGTGTTGTTCTGCCTTAGCTTTAGCTCAAAGGCTCAAAACTTACTGCTTATTACATGCATTCGCTTTGGAGTCAGAGAAACTCTTTTGTCAGTGAAAATAGTTTTAAGTTTATGGTATATAAGTAATCTCAGACGTTTACAGTCATTCGAATTTCGTAAATCATGACTTCACTCGTAGATAAAAGGATTTATTTTAAATTCAAAACACGCGTATGTAATGTTTTTGCAACTTGTGCTGCAAGAACGTCAGTTTCCTCATCGATTATTTCCGATTTAAGGTGAAATTTGCACTTTAGCTTCTATTTAGATTACACTTTTAAATTTCGTTTTATTCTGAAAAGTTTGAATTTCTTTTGCGTGTATAGAATGATAGGTTCCTCATATACAATAGACCCTCATTTTGCGCTGGTATATTTTATACTAATTTGATTATACGTGGCTTAAGATTTAAAGTCTGTATTTTGTTTTACGCGATTGAGTTTTGATTTTACTCTGGTGTGGCATTGCAGACACGTAAAATTATCTTCCCTTTCAAAATTCAAACTCCTGAGATTTGTTGAGAATATACAAATAACTGCATTTTGGCTTCCTATTAAGCTAGTTTGGGTCAGAGAAGACATTACTTGCAATTGGTTCTAGAGCTCTTTATCAGAAGTAAAGTTACAAAACTCATGCAACTCAGAGTTCAATGAAGAAGAGCTTTTGCTTTTGGAAGGATAAAACCAACGAGAACACCGACATCGATGACACAACCGAAATGTTTTACACTAAAAATTGTGAGCCATTAAAAGACAATGGAAAACGATCTTTGTGATTTGTTACTGAAGGAAGATCCAGTTATAAAAGTGATGCGAGTAATCATGGATGCGTTAATGTCTTAGAAAGAACTAATTGAAAAAAAATTAAGGATTGTCATAAGACTATCATAACGACCTATTTTATATGAAGGGATAGGGATAAAAAGATGAAAGTGATCAAAAAGGGATTTCGAGAAAAACGAAGAACAAAGTTTGATTTCTCGTAACTCCTTGTGTAGTTAATAGATTTTTCATGTATATTTCGGTCGATTCTCATCTTTTTTCCCCCTTGTTGTTCTACCAGATGATATTACTCCTTCATAGCCCCTAGATAGCGCTATTATCTCAAAATTGACGAAAAAGTGACTTTCATCTTTTCCCCCCTGGCCCTTCATATAAATACTAGGTTTATTCATGTCTTCTTTATACATGTTTTACATTAGTTTCGCGAGGAGGAGGACTACGTAATTTAAGAGGGGTGAGAGGGAGAGAAAAATTTGCTACATCTAAATTTGATACAAATGCAACAGTACGCTGATAAAGTGGAGTTTTAATCCGAATAAAGTTAAATAATTTAACCCATTTATGCCCAAGTTTTTTTTAACAATTTTTTTCAATTTTTATATGCTTAAAACTCTTACTTGGAATGGTTTACTTACATTTTAGGCTTAAAATAGTTCGCCGTTGCCATATTTATTAAGTTATTTAACGTCCTGGTTATAGGATATTTTGCAGATATGTGAGCAAAATACGACCTTACTTGACTTTACTTTTGCAAAGTAACATTACAGAAGGCATCTCTGATTAATTTCAAGCAAATCATTTTAAAATAGTTTAATTTGATGGAAAAAAAAGCTCGTAAAAAAACTTACTTTCTGTGGCTACCCATGCTGAATCGTTGCTTGACTGATATGTCTGAAAATAGCTGTTAATAAATAAACTCTGAAGTCCAAATAGTGGCTCTAACTGGTTTTCTCAAGAAGGACTATTTAACTTGTGAAAAACAGCTTTAGTAAAAAGATATACCCATTACAGGTTTTTGTGTGCAGTAACTAACAAGCGTCCCGTTTTTAGGACACTAGGCATAAATGGGTTAAAGAAATTTAGTATGGAATGTTACATTTGTAAAGTACATTTTATAGTATCTGAAATATGTATAAATACGTATTTGTGATTTTAATTACTTCATCCTTTATACTATAAATTATTGATATTAATAGGCATAATGATAATAATGATAAACATTACAAATATAACAAATATAGTAACAATAATAATATGCTGATCTTTTAATAAGAAATTAATGTAAGTATTGTACCGAAACAATATTATTAAAATAAAATCACAGCTAAAATAATGATCAATTGAACGATTTTACAAGTAAGCAGTTATTTTAAAGCTGCGGTAAAGCATTCTCTTCTTTGTAAAATAGCGAACGTACATAAAAAAAAAACTGTAGAAGGATATGATTCACTTTCACTAGCAGTCTTTTCCCATATAGTATTTTATGTTTTGAACTGAAAAACTGCCATTGTAGTCTTGAATCAGCTGTTTGCTTGTTCTTTAAAACTTTTAGTGTGTTTCTGTTTTTATTAATCACAGATTTCCTGAATATTATTATTTATGCCATACAATAACTTTTAGTATTATGTTAGTACAGTCGAGCCCGCTTAATGGAATAGCCATTTTGCCACGAAAAAGTATTCTAATAATTGGGATAGTCCGTTATCTGGGACCAAAATAATTCATTACAGCGGTTTGGTACATTGAAAATGTGTTATATTAAGCGGGATTTTCTTTTATCTGATATTCTAATAAGCGGGCCTGACTGTAGCTCATTGATAATAATTATAATTTACTATATAAATGATTGCACTGCAAGGAAAAAAAATCACTTTAAAATGCTTCCGAAACCCTTCCTGTTGATTTTTGCGTTAAAATGGCCTTTTGAATACAAATACCAAAATTAAGAAATGGCACGCTTCCTTTTTTTTTCAGCTTTCTGCAGTTTATAGCCATTATTTGTATTTGGTTATAGGGAATATTATTATCATATTAACAGTTAGCATTCTTTTACTGTGCTGGAGAGATGAGAAGTTCGAAAGTATAAACAGTTGTAGCAAGTTAAGACTTACGCTGGTATTTCTCCATTTCAAAAATCCTCGAAAACTATATTTTTTCCTTAAGGGTTTGTTTTGCAATAGTTATCAAAAAGCTGGTGGTAAATAGCGTTTAAATCCATTTAGCTTGGTTTTAACGATGAGTAATGAAGTCACCGTTAATATTTAAAACATTTTAACTAAATTATAAAAGATAAAAACGAAATAGGAAAAATTTTAATTTATTTTTAGTGCCAACTGCCCAAAACTTTAGGCGCTTTTGAGTTCTTAAAAAATACAGAGCATTTCTGTAAAAAAAAAAATGTTGACGTTTTGTTATAGTAGTATTACACTAGTTCTAAAATCTATTTGTTATTAAAAAAAATTAAACGCAAAACAGAAATAATGAAAACATAGAACTGACTTTAGAACTGCATTAATAAAAGAATTGATCTGCCATTCAAATAACTAAATTTCCCTTATGAGTTTAGTTTTTGTGCTTAGATCAGTAAAACTTCTTAAAAGTTTCAATTTCATTTCTGGTAATACTAATACAGTGAGCTCTCACTTATACGCCGCCTCATTTACGCACCTTTTTCACTTATACGACGATTTTGAATGGTCCCAGCACATTCCATAGTAAAATAATGATAGTATCATTCGTTTATGTATCGCTCCAAAGATAAATATTTCACTTATGCGCCGAATTTTCAGTAAAATGTAAAAAAATTGATTTAATTCTTTTAAAAAATTAGCATTTTTCTTCACTTTCCTTTTTAATCTTTTGTCTTAATTGCTCACGGAAGGCATTTTTTCCGCATGAACTAGAGTTCGGAGAGGGACAATTATCGACTATGGGTCGTTTTAAAGGGAACAGTTTGTAATTGGGTATGCTACATTTTTTTTAATCATTGTAGTTAGTTACCTTATAGTAATTGCCAAACCGTATATGTCCCTCACTATAGAAACATTCTCATTCATTCTCTCATGTTATTCATTCTCTCATTCTCTTCTATGTTGTGCTTTAGTCCTGTAAACAGGCTTGTTCACTTATAAGTCTCTCTTACTTATGCGCCTTTGGTCCCTTGTGCCGGCGCATAAGTGAGAGTTCACTGTATTCTATTTTTCTGATTCTAAATCTTATCTAACTATTTTGTGGTTTATGGTGAAAATATGATTAGAACGATTCTTCGGTTTAAAATATTATGATAATGATTAAAGGACGTCTCTTTATAATTACTAGAAAACAACGGCGGATACAAGGGAGGGGCGATGGGGGCAATCGCCCCTCCCTTGAGGAACTCTTCTCCAGCAATTTTTAGATTTTGAAGTTCAAAAAAGGCAATTTTAGGGGATCTTTGATATTAAGGGAAAGGATGGGGATTCAGGACTCTGATCTTGAATTTTTTTCGAAATGGAAGACTAAAATATTTGTAATCAACATGTGTTAACACGAATGCATGGCGAAAAAAAATGGGCAAGTAAGAAAAAATAGATCTATTGCCCCTCCCTTGGGACTTTTCTGGATCCGCCCTTGCTAGAAAATGTAATCTATGCGAGACATAGCTCAACATTTTTTACTCGTTACAACTCCTCCAAACTCCGAAATACCTGCTAGCAATTTCAATTGCAAATAATTGCCTCTTAAAAATTGTATTTATTCAAAATTAAAGTTGGCACTAATATTCAAATGCTCAATTTCATATATCGCTGCTTGAAATGTACAACGGCATATCTGCAAAAATCGATTTTTTTTTTTATTACATCAAAAAATTCTGTTTTTTTTACTCTTTCTTGTGGTATTATCGGCATATCTCTAGTTTCAAAATATTACGCAGCAATCGTTAATATCGTTGTGCATAGTTATTATTTTGGCGCGCTTTTCCCAGTAAACAACGACACAGCCGTCATTGTGTCAGTTCTGAATAAGTGCTTGGAGTGTCTATCATCTATGTCTATGTAAGTTGATTCGACATAAGTACCCTTAATACCATTTTACTTCAAAATGCCGTTTTACTGCAAAAACTTTGAAACGCTCTCCTGAAAAGTCGTGTTTTGCAGATATGCCGTTGTTCATTTCAAGCAGCGATATATATATATATATATATATATATATATATATATATATATATATATATATATATATATATATATATATATATATATGTATATATATATATATCTCACGGTCAAATCAGGGACGTCATTTCAAGTTTTTCCAGGGGCGGCGGGGCAAAGGGTCCAAACACAATGCAATTTCATCCGAAAACATTAAAAACCGCTCCCACTTCTATGTAAATGCATTGATTTCTCAAAGTCAGGGGGGGGGCTGACCCCCCGAAATGACTAAAATTTCTTAAAACCTGAACTGAAACTTAATATTTATTAACTTAAAGGAGCGTCTTTTGCTAATGCTACTAAAATAATCTTTGTATAATGCTGTACATAGTGCATAAGTTAGGTACCCATTGTTCTCTTAGCTTTCGTCTGTTGAACTGGCCGGTCTAGAGTCATGCAAAACCCGATTGCGAAAAGGTTTAGTCCTGAAAGGCGTCTTCCAGGAAGATTAAAAATAAGTTTTCTTGAGCGAGAGAACAGTTTTATTATAAGGTTTTGTATAATGTAATATGACTCTATAAAGAGCCGCAGACACAATGACGCATTTAACTTTAAAATAGGTTTTATATATCGTCTAAGGGGCTAATAATGGAAAGCAATGCCTTTTAACAGTATGAAAGGGCACCATTATAATAGAACTTAGAAATGTTTTTTTAAGTCTGCGGATGGTTTTATATAAAATTCCATAACTCACTTTTTGATAAAATTTATTATGCAGTTATTTTTAGTCAAAAAATATGCATATAGTATGTGTATGCGTGTTGACGAATTGATTCATAATTTTTGTTCAATTAAAAGTTTAAAAAGTAGTAAAATTAACAAAACGTTAAGTTATACAAATCTTGTGTTAAGAAGTACAGATACCAGAGAAAGTTTTTGATATATGAACCATGCTTAAACTAAAACATGACTTTTAACTGATTTTCTATTAGATTTAAACAAGAAATAAAAGCTTCAGAATATCTAAAATGAGATTTTAATTTTTAAATCGGGTATTTTAAGTGTTAATAATATTTTTGGATTCATTTTGAATATTGCTGAATTGAAAAATAAAATTAAAAAAAAAAAGGGAGACTGATTTTCTGAATCAGTGCAACCATTTAGCAAACGGAGAAAGAACACAAACAGAAAATTTATGTACAGAAGGAGATATTTTATTCGTTCCATTTCGATCACGATAATTTCACTATTTAAAATTTTTAAATATGTTCATTTTTAATGATGATTTTCCAAACTCCATAGCTTCAAGAATTCTCCTGACTGTCTCTGTAACCATTACCAGGGCAAAGTCATCGTTTTTAAAGTTAAAACTGATTAAAACATGTTTGAAATAGCTATTTTTTTCTCACTTTCATTCTTAGCAGTAATTTCTAATGACAATAATCTGTAATGCTTGGATTTTCCATTTAATTAACAATTTTGTATCTCAAAAAGCTAAAAACGTGTTTAATAGTTAAAAAAAATAATATTGATAAATACTTAATTTCTTATGATGTTATATTTACTTACTCCTGCATTTTTATTTTTCACGTTGTTCGGATTCTTACACGAATTGCCAAAATTTAAATATTTAACTCAGAACAATTTAAAACTTAACATTTTTTTTCGTGTACAGTAGTCTTCGTTTAACGTGATCACTTTGGGACGCCATGATTCGGGTAACAATAGCCATTTCAAACCAATAAAGGAATTACAGATTTAGAGAGGTTTACCAATTACCAATTTAAATCACACATACTGAGTCTGAAATTAAAATAACAACACTCGCCGCATTTTTATGTACCTATGCGGTCTAGCACCCCAGGCAAACTTTAACCCATTAATGCCTAGCGTCCCTTTTTAGGAACGGTCCAAAAAAGGGTCTGAAATTCCCCAAAATGAACATTACAACCTACAATAGTGTTGTACTACAATAGTGTTGTTGCAACCTACAATAGTGTTCAATTAGTGCCTTGGTATTGTTTCAATTCGTTATTAACAGATTGCAGCATATAACCATTGTAAAGTGCGTTCTGTAGCAATTTTAATATGATCTTTATCAAAAATAACATCGTTCACAATCTCAAGAAAAAAAGCTAAGTTTTCAAAGTTATTCCCAGCTTCCCAGTTTATGTTAATTGCTGATTTTATTTCTTCTTCTAAAATGTCTTTTTAAATATAATACTGCAGGCAGAAAAAAAATTTTGGTAAAAAAAAGTATGTACCCTCTGGGGTCTATCGTAACTTTTAAGGGACGATTTTTCTTTCCTTTATAAAAAAATTATTTTTTGTATAATATTTTTTTATTTTTCCTGTCCATTAAACACTGTTTGTAACCAGTATACAAAATATCTTTAGAAAAAAAAAGTCAGGCATTAATGGGTTAAGGATGTCACTCTCTCCCTCTGCATCATTTCTAACATTCAGTTAATGTTTGCTCTTGAACCAAAAAAATGGTACGTTTTTCAGTTCTATTTACAATAAAGATTTTTTTAATCAAAAGAGCATTAATTTTAAAATTTGCTTGAAAATACAGAGAAAAACGTGTACAAGAAGCATAGTTTACGCATTTACTAAAGAAAGAAAAAGATCTTTAAACTGAACCTTATCCCAAATAGAATATTTGTTTAGAACTATGGAAAATCTTAGAAATTGTAATTTTAAAAAGCAGTTTTAATCAAGTTTAGGTATTGATAGGGCGAAGAGAGATTTGTGAGGCCCTGTCCGAAAAATTTTCGAAATTGAAGCTCCTAAAACGTAATTTTAACGCACCTTTGGTGATGTTATGATAGCTGGAGTTTTCTTTTACTCTTCCTCGGAAAGCTTTTGAAATTGGAGCCGAAATTAAAGACGATTTTAAATGCGTTTGGCAAGAGAGAGAGGGGGAGAGAATCTCCCCCAGAAATTTTCTACAGTTGTCGATTTAAAAACGCAGTTTTAGATTATCTTTGTTCTTGTTGGGGGGGGGGGGGGTCGCCTCTTTATTGTTGTAATAGATGAGCATTTAGGATTTTTTATTTTCCTCTTTTCGCTCTATTCTTAAAAGATTTTCTACAAAAAATTCATTAAAATATATTATTTAAAAATTCATAATGTATGTTTTTTTATTTGAAATGATTCGGTAAATTAAAGCCCCTCGTGCTTCTGCGCTCCTGGCAGGAGCCTCTTCCTCCAACCTCTAGATACGCCATTGTTTATGTATTGCATATTTTCTTTAAAAATTATGCATAGTTTAAAAAAATGATTGTTGATTGTCTATACTCTTCCTGTAGTTAATTACAAATATCTCTTAATCAATATTTTGTCAAGTCATAGTTGAACAATGTTAGACTCCTAGATTTGTAGGGGTTTGGGGTCAAAATGTCGCGGCCGAAATGTCGCGGGCCGAAATGTCGCGGGCCAAAATGTCGCGGCAAAAATGTCGCCGAGCCAAAATGTCGCGGGCTAAAATGTCGCGGGCCAAAATGTCGCCGAGCCAAAATGTCGCGGGCTAAAATGTCGCGGGCCAAAATGTCGCCGGTCCAAAATGTCGCCGAGCCAAAATGTCGCGGGCTAAAATGTCTCGGGCCAAAATGTCGCCGGTCCAAAATATCGTCTGCCCAAAATGTTGCCGGTCAAAAATGTCGCCGGGCCAAAATGCCGCCGGGCCGCCGGGCCAGAATGTCGCCGGTCCAAAATGTCGCCATTCCAAAATGTCGCCGGGCCAAAATGTCGCCGGTCAAAAGGTCGCCGGGCCAAAATGTCGCCGGTCCAAGATAACGCCGGTCCGAAAGGCCGCCGGTCCAAAATGTTTCCAGTCCAAAATATAGCCGTTCCTAAATGACACTAAGTGCATAGTACAGATTTAATGTTTCCAGCAATTCACAAATTCAATGCAGCTTAATTATGTAGCTCAATTTTACTAATAAGCTTATCACGATATGATAAATACACCTGTTTAGTAACTTTTTTTAAACGTAACAGTTTAGAAAATTAGCTTAATTTATTAACAAAAATGTAACTAAATTGATTTCTTCTAACGCTTAAATTATTTAAGTACCAAAATAATGCCATAGTTTATTCAGGGCTGTACTTAGGGCCCAGGGACGCTAAATTTCTTCCTTTTTAATACGCTTTTATTAGTTTCACATGTGGGTTTGTTTGTTTTTTGTTTGTTTGTTTGTAGGTATGTAACTCTGACAAGGGGACCTTACAGGTTGTCACTCACCGATTTTGATGAGTTTTATATATTATGTAGAGGGACCCACCCTAAGTATTTTAGCAAAAGGATATGCCCCAATGCGCCTTAGTTTCCGAGATATAACGATCCAAAGTTCAGCTCGAAGTTATTATAGAGGTACGGTTGAGCAGTGGTCACAACAGCGGCCGTAGCCCAGTGAGCAAGGTCCCCCACTTCGACCGCTGGAGGTCTGGGGATCGAGTCCCGTGACGTATTTTTTTTTCTTTAATATCGAAAAAAATTCGATAGTTAATGGAAAATCGTTTAATTATTCATTTTTATTTTATTTATTTATTCATTTAGAAAAGAATTTTTTTTTTCAATTTTTAATATTGTTAATTCACGGGACTCGATCCCCAGACCTCCAGCGGTCGGAGTGAGGGACCTTGCTCACTGGGCTACGGCCGCTGTTGTGCCCACTGCTCAACCGTACCTCTGTAACAACTTCGAGCTGAACTTTGGATCGTTATATCTCAAAAACTAAGGCGCATTGAGGAATATATTTTTGCTAAAATACTTAGGGTGGGTCCCTCTACATAATATATAAAACTCATCAAAATCGGTGAGTGATAACCTGTAAGGTCCCCTTGTGAGTCAAAGATAAAATTCACGTTCTTTACAAACGTAAAAGTAATATGTTAAAAACCATTATTATTACTAAAGGCTAAACTATATTGCATGTTGATGTATAATAAGTGCATTTGCCATTAGTTCTGAGTAGGGCATCGATCGTCCACAAAATGCATATTATAAGTGCAAGTAAACTTAGCGGATATTCAACAGTTTTCAAAATCTTCTTTTGAATTTGATTTACTCTAAAAGCGTATTTTTTAGTTTTTTTTAAAGTATATTATTTTTTTTTTCACACAAAGAAATTAAACAAATAAATTTGCTGTAAAGGCTTTTTTTTTCCTTTTGCAAAAACGGAATACCGTTTAATTACCGCATAGCCGGCAATTTTCTTCTAGAACATTTTCTTTAAGAGTTATTTGGGGACGTTTGAAATCAAATTAGTTCATGTATTATTACTTTCTTTGTAACAACTAAGTGGTGGAAGGGGAGGTGAAATTTCAAGAGAAAAAATGGTATTATATTCAACTCCACATTTAAATACTGATTGTAACGAAGGTACAGTACTATGTCTGAGCTGATTAACGCCAGAAATGAATAAGCATCTCTACCTTTAAGATTCTTCTACAAACAAAATTTTGTCTAAATACTTGCATTACTTCTTGATATACATCACTCACAAATAATGAAAAATAAGAAGTTCAATTGCTCTGCTTCCTCGATGATATGGCGTATCTTCTGAAGGCTTCTTATGGGCCAATTTTTATTCGATTTCGTCTGAACCTTCTTCAGACATAGTAATCACGTTCCATTACATTCTTGCATGTAAAAACTCCCTTGGAAGAACTAGCGGCAAAAACCAATCAGCACTGAACCACATACTCGTTGGTATATGTATGTACCGAATTTCATTCCAATTTACGCAGTAAGTTTTGTGGTAGAGTCGCCCCCAAAAAATGGGTCACGCAGATACACACTTACACATTTTCCTTTAAAAAAATAAACGATAAAATTGAATTCAGCACATCAGAACGTGTAAATTCTTCCAAATTGACAATTTTTCCCTGATCCAATACTTTCTTTTACACATTTTATGAAGAAGAAAATAAAAACACCTCTATCATTTAAATTATATAGACTTGTTTTCGATCATGTAAGAAATTTTAACAAAAACAAATGTCAAACATTGTATATCTGTCTTATTCATTTCACATTTCTTCAACTTCTTTTTTAACACATAAATTTTCCTTTCAATATCAATTAAACTTGGCTTGAGCTGCTAATCTATTCGTTTTTAAGTTGGTAGATAGCGAGTCACGGTGAAATAAGCTATTGTAAATAAATAACGGACGCTTGTTTGAAACTATTTGTTTCTTGGAAAACGCTCGAAACGGTTACAAGCCGAAAGGGTAATTTTTTTTTAGTATTTTTCAAAAATTTTAGTCTATTCTATCATTAACGCACACGTTCATCAACAGCAATTAGCAATCTTTTGCTAATTTGGTGTAAAAAAGCCTTTTCATATAATTTAATTTTTGGTACTATCAATGTCGGATCTTCTACATTTTTGTCTGACGACATTTGAACTGGCGACATTTTTGCCCGCGACATTTTTGACCGGTGACATTTTGGACACGCGACATTTTGGACCGACGACATTTTGGACACGCGACATTTTTGACCGACATTTTGAACACGCGACATTTTGGACCGGCGACATTTTGGCCCACGACATTTTGGACCTTCGACATTTTTGCTCGCGACATTTTGGACCGGCGACATTTTGACCAGCGACATTTTAGACCGCGACATTTTGGTCCGGCGACATTTTGGACCGGCGACATTTTGACCGGCGACATTTTGACCAGCGACATTTTAGACCGCGACATTTTGGCCCGGCGACATTTTGGACCGGCGACATTTTGACCCGCGACATTTTGGCCCGCGACATTTTTTCCCAGCGACATTTTGGCCGCGACATTTTGGCCCGCGACATTTCGGCCGCGACATTTTGGGCGTATACCATTTGTAGGAGGTTGCTTATTTTTAAAGCATCTTCCTTCGGACACCTCAGCTTCCACAACCATGTTTTCCATTAACAATCAGCCAAACTGCTGATTATGTCAACGTGGGCGCTACAGTAATCTTTTGATCAATTTCCATCCTTGACTCAAACTCTTGAGATATCATATCTGAAGGATTTGTTATCATTACTTAGTTTCCCGGTCAGTATTTTTTCCAAATTTTGAGTAAGCAAAGCAGTTTCTGACAGTTTCAACAAAAACTTAGTCCCCTGATCCGAAGAGTGCTAATAATAAACGATGTAATAATCATATAAAGAATTCTACGAAAATGCCTCTATCTTGTCCCTCAAGTGACGCTCATATTTCATTAAAAATAGTCATTTTAAAAGGTAATGAACAATATTTTTTTTTGCCTAAGGAGTTCCACACCGGTTGGGGTTTTTAAAAAAACAAATTTTCGGTCCTCACTCTTTAAAATCATTCCTTTTTAATGAAATACATGAGCGGCACGTGCGCGACAAGATGGCAGTTTTTCCGTGGAATATCCCTAAAGTGATTATTGTAACATATAAGTTATAAGAGAAAATGCGGATCGAGTGAGTTACATTATGAAAAGAGAACTGACAACATAAACAGCAATCACTTTAAACTTAAATTGCTGTACTCTTTAAAAATTAATAATAGCATGTTCTATAATCAGAATTCAATTTTTATATCATCGAAACTAATTCCGATAAAAACATCAGTTGCGTCATGCTGCAGTCCCTCCTTCCTAGAACCGCCACTGAGCATCTAAAAAGAAAAACAAACCAAATAAAACGTGATTCGTCCAGGACGGCTCTAGCACGCCCCTGGACAAGCATCCCGCGCATGCATCTTAACTTTCCATCATTAATCGCCAAACGACATCCCTTTGGCGACAAGCCCCCTCCTGCATATGAATGACTTAATTCTCGGGAGTCACTCGCTCTTGAAGATGCTGACAATCAACAAGTGAGCCAAGAGTTTTCTCCCGTTGTTCGCGAGATCACCCAGACGAAATGATGCGAATCCGAAGTTTCATCTTGATGCTGAGCGTCATCCGTTTGCCGATTGAGGCGAAGCTTTATAAAGGTAGGGTTTTAATTTTTTTTAAATAATGTGGAAATAGTTTTAATTAATAATAAAGAAATTAATTTAATAACAACGGAATTACTTTTATGTCAACACTGTCAGCTACTAATAAAAACTCGGTAATTAAAATAAAAGTAGCGCATAAAATTTATTCTACAAAAAAGTAGCTAATTTTTTGTGTAAGTATCTTAAGTTATTTTGAAATAAAGATTATTTTTTCAAGTACCAGCTATAGTTGAAGGATGAAAGAAAAAGATTACCTGATAAACGTAAAAAGTCGGAAAAATAATTTTTAATGAACTCCAAAACTGCTTATTTTCAAATTTAAATACCTATTGGAACATATAAATCAGCTAGAAGTCTTTAAGAAAAGAAATATTTTTTAGAATTTGTATTTTTAATGTGCAAAACTCGGGATTATTTTACTAGGAAAAAAACTTTCACTGCCAATTTGTTTTGGTAAATATCTTAACTGATTATTTGATAATGATTCCGTCCCTGATATTTTTGAGTTTTACGAATACTCTTGAAAATTTGAAGTTGAGAAAAATCAGAACTCCTTTTAAGACTTTTGTATTTCATGTTTTTGACATTGTTTTTTTGATGACATAACCGCCAAAGCTCTTATACATGTCTGAGTGTTTACTTTTTGATTCATATTTGTTTAAAATAGTATTCAAGGTTAATTGTGATTTCAGATATTGTAAAACAGTGTTTTGTTTATAATTGTTGTCATTAATAATGTTTTCAAGTCTATTATTATAAATACCCAGAGGCGGATCAAGTGAAGTGGGGGCTCCAAGCGGTAAAAGTTTTGGGGGTCCTCCTCCACCCTACTCTAAAAAAATTGGAGGGGGGTATTTACATACCTCATATAAATTTTCGTCTAGATTTAATTGCAGCAAAATCATTAATTATGTTTTCCGTGTCGACGCGGTTCAACAGTTCATGTTCAATATACAGTATGGCAAAGTTGGTAAGCCTCCCTTCTCCCATTTTACTACGTAAATAATTTTTTACTCTTTTTAAAACTGAAAACTATCTTTCACCTGATGCATTTGACGTAGGTATTGTCAAAAATATTTTCAAAAGTGTCTCCATGTTCGGAAATATGCAAGACATCCCTCTAGCAGCTTGATAAATATTACGACACGAGAGACTTAAATTGTCTGAAATTTCAGATGTTCTTTTGAATGGGGGAGTCCTCATTTTCTTTCAGAAACGGTCATCGTCTTTTAAACTATTTATGAAACAAATTTGGGACCCCCAGAGCGGGGCCCCTAGGTTGGACCTTATTAGCCTATTGGTATATATTATTCTCCGCCTGCAAAAAAGCTCGTTGGTTTAGCTATAGGTTGCAGTTATATCTAAAACCAGTGCATTCGAATTTTAGATTCTAGGAGAATTTCGGGGCCCCATGGCGCATCACGGGTCGACGGGGCCCCACGCGGCCGCTTAGTCCGCGTACCGTTAGACCCGCCTCTGTAAATACCTGTAGCTCTGCATTAAATTTACGAGTTGTTACCATACTACTGTGCTGTCTCTCGCTGGTGTTCTAATTTTACATTAGCTACCAGTTTTTTTGCTCTCTTTGCTTCTATAAGATGATTTCTGCCTTCCGCGCGGTTACTTCCTATTCCAGGTTGACGAGTGCCAATAAGCACGAAACTGCAGTCCCTGGATGGAATAACCGAACTGTCTGTGTATTGCACATTAATGTTGTTCTTTTGCATTTAGAGTTATTCTTCTTTTAATGAATTTTACTCATTTGCATTCCGATTTGTGTCTTTAAAGTAACGGTCACTCAAGTAAATTACGAATTTAAAAAAAAGTCATCAGTAGAATTTAAAATCAGGTATTGTTAGAAACTATTTTTCATTATGTAAAAAGTTTAATGCCTGTTTTTTATCTACATAAGCTCCCATTGGAATTTTTAGGACGCATAATACAACAAAGAGAAAAAACATTTCATTAAAACTATGATTGTACATTTTCATTAACCAATTAAGTAAAAAAAATAGCTATATAAAACTTTTTAACTTATTTTGCTGTTAATGTAGCAAAAATGTTGGTACGCACAGTAGACAGTTTTTGCTTATGCATTTAAATGGGGTATTATTTGTACTGACTAATTAATAGGATTAAGTGTAACACATATAAATAAGCATTGAAAAATTTAAATTTATCCTAATGTGAACGTCGCGGTAGTTTTAAACATTCTCTATTGTGTTAAGTATGATTTCATTATAATTTTTCAGTACATTGACTTTTTTTAAATGTTTGACTAAAAACAGTTATTTCATACCACAGCTCATGCAAAACTAATTAAAGGATAAGACAATGAAAAGACTGACTTTCGAGTTCAAAATTGTATTAGGTTTTTAAGTTTTTACTTCTAAGAATTTGTTTCGCGGAGATGACAGCATAATTAATGGCTTTTTCCTGATAAAATTATGTAATAAATTTTGACTCTAGGTGTCATCTTGTCTTGTTTGCTTTGTTCATCTCCAATTTTTACCATTTTAACTGTCTTTTATTCCCCCGTGTGCTTTTCTCTGCTGACTTCCTTGTAACCCTGAAACAAGCGCCTGCAGCAATCTGCATTATTTGTGCGATAAAACGTTGTAGATAACCTTAATTTTACATGACATGTGATTTTTATACAAACTTTAAAAAACGTTTCGCGAAACCATAAGATTAAATGTTTAAGCTGACAACTGGGTGAACTGGGCAAACCTGTATAAATTCTGTAGATTTACGGCTTTTATTCCCTTTATGCCCCGATGGGACTCAGAAGTCCAGCTTATATTAATTTAGTATAATGAATCCTAAATGGCTTGAATCATGCTGACGCTTTTGAGTACCACTCTTTGTACTTCGCTGAGAGGCCGACAGTTGGTATCTGCAATCGGAAATAGTTTTCTTGGTGGTCAAAGACATAGGGGGCCTTAGACCCCCAAAATTTTCAAATTTTTTATATTTGATAAAAATATTTTTTGATGTATTTGCAACTCAAAATTCCGAAAAAATGTATACAAGTTCATTGTTCACTTAATTTGGGACATAAAGGGTTGAGAGAAGGAAATTTCCTTGTTCTTTTACCTATTTTCCAAAAAAAAAATGCACCAGAATAAAATATGAAGTTTTAGTTTGGTGCACAAACAAACTTTATCTTTGAACATTCAGCTTTTTAAGTCTCTCGTAAAATATAACGAAACAAAAACATAGAAGTGAAGCAAATAGTGTAATTTGAAATAAATTATTACATTATGCTTTTAAATATTGAACCTAAGGTTTTTGTGGTCGAGTTTCACAAAAATGATTTTTATCTCTCAATAACAATCGACATGTGCCTATGGATACGCGAAAGTGGTCCAGCAGAAAGCGATCTTCAGCCACAGTTGGTCTTAAGTATGTCTTGAAACGTCACAGTGATGAGAATGACCTCTTAAATGATGTCCTTGCCAACGAAAGTGATTCAAGGATGAGTTAAAATTCATGTGTAAAAAGAAAAAGCAGAATTACCGCAAACTAGCATACATGCCACAGGAGTTACGGAAAGCTCTTTTAGTTTTTCTTTTCGACAGTACGTTTTGTTTAGTTATTTTTTTTTTTTTTGAAAATCCTCCGAATTTTTCAAAAAGATTTTTACTTCCAGCCAATATGTCGGTTTGAAACCGTTAATTTTGTGGAACTTTTTTAGTGTACCGGTGTGGGCGAATAGAAGGTTTTTAGTATGAGTAGCGTTATTGGTACTTAATATGATTTTAATATTGTAAATGTTTTAATGAATTTTCCTAATTACATGCTTCAGTTTGTAACCGAAAATCAGAACAGTTTCATTCCAAAGACTTACGCTCAATACTTAGCGTCAGAAAAATATTGTACTTGCCAATTGGGATAAAGTATTATTCGGTTTAAGGTGATGCAACAGTGGATTTGATCCAAGCTTAAATCCAGGACTTAGTTTAGAAGGGGGCGAACCCAAGAGAAATCTTAGAGATTTAGAACAGTAGTATCTAAGGTGGTATAAAGTACCTCGCGTACACATGCCCATTCATTATTTTCTACTCCAGCTCGACCTAAAGCAAAATTAAATCTCCTTTTCTTTCTATAATTATCAGTATAGCAGATCACAATCACACTTCATGTCAGTTTTTTTTTTTTACTATTACAAAGATCGCAGTAAATTGTGATGACATTTTTTATTGCATTTTTCAATAAATGCATTATTTTTCCTCGAAAACTGCTCCTGCAGTAACGCTAAATACAACGTCTTGGCTTCAAAAGTGACATTTATTTGTAAACAGCCTGTTTATATTTTCATAAGTTAAAACATTTTTATGAGCAATAAAAAATCAAAAAACGTATTTAAGTATTACCCTAAGTACTCTTTATATTCAACTTTGTGAAAAAAACTATAGTCATTCAGAGTATCTTTGAGCCTGTTCGGCCACTTCTATTTCTTGAGTCAAATAAACTAAAAAATATGAAGTCACAGTAATGCATTCTTCTATCAAACTCCTAAAATGAGATTTCGGCTCTTCTATTATTTAAAATATACTACACTATAAAAAATATTAATCGGCGCAAAGTTTTGTGTCTGGGTATGTGTGTTTGTTCCTTATGCAAACCCACAATTTACGGCGGATCTTTACCAAATTTGGCACACATGTTGCTTGATGCTCTGGAATTCAGATAAAGGGTTTTTCGTCCTCCCCTTATTTGGGGGAGGCTGCAACCCCTAGGGTAATTTTACTTATAAAAATCCTGGTTATGCTGGGTTTTCGCCACATTGCGCACAGAGGTAATTTAATGCTCAGGAATTCACATGGGGATTTTTTCTCTAGGTGGTCGACCCCTTGGGGGTTTTCTTTATAAAAATTCAGTTTACACCAGATCTTTGCCAAACTTGGTACAGAGGTCTGTTGCTGCTCAAGAATTCACAAAGGGAAACTTTTTCACCTTTATGGGGGGAAGGTGTTTTGATTGAAAATCTGTGAGACGGAATGCTTAAATCTCTTCATTATATGCTTATTGTTGATTTAATAAAAAAAAAAAAAGGCTAAAGAGGTCAAAAGTTAAATTTTTAGTCATAAAATTGCTATTTTCAACACTTTAGTATACAATTTGACGCAATTTTTTTCTTTTTTTTAAATTTAAACCTGATTGTTGAAAATGCGTCACTTGACGTAATTTTTATTTTCGAGGTAGACCGTGCAAAACAGCTAATAACATATAACTTTTTAGGAGAAAGATTTTCCTTCCGATACTGAATTTTTCAAAGCTAAGCTTGACTACTAGAACTTGTGGCATCACAATTATTGTTTATACGTTTAACTTTTATTAAAAGTTTCAATTACCAACTCATTTAGAAGTAGCGACCCATAAATCCGTGTTGGGTGGTTTTGCTTTTGGAATGTTTTTTTGTGAATGGCGAACCGGGTAGCTGAGAACCACGAAGGGCCTCTTGTTAGTTTGCTCACCTGGTTTCCTCCCCCCATAAAGCATATAAATGTATAGTAATTCGATTCCGAGCCCCCCCCCTCCCCCCAAGCACCTTGCTTTCAACTACGCTGACATCGTCTCTTGTCTGCTCTGGAGGCAAATTCGGTGATAGCGGGGCAACGTTGCTCGCTCGTGTCATGATCCAGCTCCATAAACAATCGCCAAAAACATAGTTTAAGTTTTGACTGATAAATTAACAGATTCAGTATAGTAGATCGCCTCTAAGGGGCTGTCTACAAATGATCTCAAGCTTTGAGGGGAGGGGAGGGCTCGTGAAATTCTGACAGTTTGCGACAACACCGCAAAAAATAAACTGTTGTTTTTACAGTATCATACTGGTTCTAGAGGTTCGAGTTTAAAACTAAAATGTACAGTAATAAACTTCAAAATTAGCAATTTTACAGTTCATTACTGCAAAATTAGCAATCTTACAGTTTATTACTGTGCATTTTAGTTCTAATCTGGAACCTCGGCTGCCAGTATTATACTGTAAAAACAAGTTCTTTTTTTTTTGTAGTAAAGGGATTGCGAGGGAGTAACACGAAGTGTAATATCGAGCCTTTTTCTTAAAGAATATGTTTGTGAAAAATAGCGTGGCATGTGACAGAGTTGGAAGGGGTAAGGTGAAGTGAAACGTCGTGACAACATGTGAGGAGGGTCCAAAATGGCTAAAAAAAGTGTGACAGCATGTATGAACTACCACTAAAAGTAACAAAAACTGGCAGCTAAGAGAGCTTCCGTGCAGTGGTCAGCCAAAGATTCAGTCCGCAAACTTGAGGCGTGCGATGAAATCTCCCCGAGGGATTCCGGGAAGCGCTTGCGCTTCCTCCCGGAATTTCGGCGAGAGGAGAAGATCTCGGGACAATGAGGAACTCTAGTATAGACGCTTATTCAAGATTTTCAGAAAGTTGTCTGTAAATTCATCTTTGGGTCTCTTTTTTCAAGTTAGCTTTGTAATGAATTAAAAAACTTTTACGCATACAATTAACTCTCTGTTTAACGACGATCAATTTAACGACTTTCTCGATTTAAAGGCGACTTCACACAATAGTTGACCACCCATTGTAACTTTAGAAAATTCTGTTTAACGATGCTTAAGAACGATTTTTTGTCCCCCTTGAAAGTCACCTAATAGAAAATCAGTTGTATCTCTACCATAAAATTAGTCAAAATCAATCATTAGTAATAAAATTAGTCATTGGAAAAAATACTATTAGTTCCTAATACATTTGAGAGGCAATATTCTAAGTTTAGAAGTGTTAATGGATTAGTTATTTTATAATTAATTTATTCACCCTTTGAAAAAATAGTTGGGGTGAAACCGTTGCTCTTCCAATTGTAACTTAGAGTTTCAATGCAAAACATGGAATTTCACTAATAAGCTAAAATATAGTATTTAATACCAGCAATTCCTATATTTACTCATACTCTATACAAACGTATTAGTTTTAATGACATAAAATATGACTTTATCAATATACAATTAGACAAAAAGTTCTGCAATTTTTCAAAAATGTTTCACACTTAAACTAAATGACCGGCAAACACTAAACACAGCTTCAAATTCTTTTTATAGCAGTTACTTAAACAATTGTTATTTTTTTCATATGATCGAAGCCAGTATTAAGTAAATACACGAGAGGAATCGGTTTGAGCCGCCTGTTTGGTTTTGAGCTTTATAGTAGATTTTTCTCTCTTTTTTTAATTACAGCTATTCAATACTGAAGAGCATGTCTGACAAAAAATGAATTTGAGAAAGTTGCTTTAAATTATTTCCTTACCTCTTATTTTTTGCTTCATAACATCTGTCCTTTTAATGCGATGTTTTAGTAGCGACATAAAGAAGTTATTGTAAATTTTGAGCTTTACAAGTTGTTTATTTTGTTTCAATGGGTTTTTCAGACTCGATTTTTTTAACTGTAGGGCAGATCGTGTTCCACCGTTTAACTTTGTTTTATTTGAAGGGCTATAGAAAAAAAAGATAAGCAATATGTATTTTTAAAAGCATAATACTACCACATTCATTCAGCCCAAAATATCCAGTTCTTCAAAGTTGAGTGCATTAATTGTACAGTATAACATTCAATACCAAAGCCGCCATGATTTATTTATTGCTGACTTAATAATCTCAATATTTCATTTTAATCCAATATTTCATTTTAATGATTATTTTTAATCTATATGAATATTCTTGTTTCTGCGTTAGCTATTATTGCAATTAAGTTAAAGAATTGATGATAGAGCTTTTTTTTTTTGGAGGATTGCTATTGAGAAAGTCTTACACCATAGATTTTAAAAATTTAACGTTCAAATGTAGTTCATAACGCAACAGTCTTGGTTTATATTTGAGCTGTAATTTAGTACTGCTTATTTTTTGAATATGGTAGTCTTGAAAATCCAAGTCTCAAAAATCCTAAGTTCCGCTTTATCCAAAAGTTCGGCTGTTGTCCTCGCTTATAAGACTACAGTTTTTTTTTCTTTCGTTTCTTCATGGAGCAACGTTACGATTTGGAACTACATATTTTTCGGTTTTAAAATTTCTTTAATGAGAAAAGCAGCAATAAAATTTAGTTGTTTTTTAGAAACTTATTAGGTTCACTGTACATAACTAGACTGAAAGAAAAATATCTGATGTGGACACAACGCCAAATTCTTCCTTTTATATTATTTTTTGAAACACATTTTTCTAATAGTGTTAAATTGTAATTGCTACGAATTTTTCGGATAATCCGAGTTTTCTCTAATCCGAGGTGGTGCCGGCCCCAATTACGACGGAATTTCAGGACTCTACTGCAGTTTTACATAACTTTTAAAAGCATTTAACGTGGAAAAACAATTGGAGCTAAAATATGAACAACTATTCACGATTACTTCCTTCTATTGTAGTATGATTAAATAGCTCTGTGAGAAACATACATTTGTCTTACACATTTTCTGACATCCACTTCCAACTTCGGTGATTATAATAGACCGATAATACTACTTGCCGCGTAACCCTCTGTAAGGTCAGTTTAATTATTAGTTTTATGTTACTCTTGCTGAGTTAATTTTTTTTTATTAATATTGGTTTAAGAAACGAGAAAATCTCTCCACATCAAGACAATACTCCAAATTTACATAGTTAACAATGATAATAATACGAGTAAGTAATAATTTTTATTGATTAAAAATAATAGTAACTTTATTTTCATCTTAGTTTGAAATATTTTTACGGTAGGATATAGTTTAAAGAGAAGGAGAGAGCAGAAATTTAATATAATTCTGAATTCAGTTCCTTAAGTTGTCCCAAGATAACTTACTATACCGTAAAGTCGGGTTACTTGGACCCTAAGTGGTTACTTGAGCCCATTACAGTAAAATGAAAAAATCTAGATTTGGTACTTATTAGTTGAAGACTTGCACGTAGTTCCTCGTTTCTCCTCTAGGTAGAAGCACTCTGCAGTCTCTAATGCTAGTACCAAACCCAGATTTTATCATTTTACTGTGGGCTCAAGTAACCTCCTTGTGGGTCCAAGTAACCCGACTTTACGGTACTATTAGTATCATATTGCATTGAAAGTGCATAGTATTTTTTTTTTTTTTGGTTGCATGGTATTTATGTAAGTTTGTATGGAATTTTTTAGCTTTAAAACTTCTTGCTTTACAATTCTTTCCACTGCAGTTAAAATCAAACATTCTTTGTAGTAGCTAATTTATATTGTAGGGTTAACTTAGATAGTGAAATTGCTTGTGTTTGTAGTAGGTGTGTTTTAATATTTAATTTATTCAAAACTTGGAATAAATCATTACATTGATCTAAAAAAAAAAAAAAAACTTTATTCCAGATTTGTTTTTAGTTTCATTTACATAAAAATGTAGAAGTTTAAGTAAAATTTATGAAAAAAAAAAAACCTGCCTGGATTCTACTTAAAACAGTAAGTTTTATCTCTTTAGTTTTTCAATGAACTCTTACAATGGAGTTATTTCAAGTGGTTTATGTGACTGAACTCAAAAACAAAGGCTGATTAAATGAATAAACTTATAAGCGTTTGTATTTTTTTCACATGAGCACAAATATTTTAGCATTATTTTAAGTTCTTAGGGTAGTAGTCAAATTCAAATTCTTGAGTAGGTTCATTCCAACTTCGTTCAGTGTGGTTCAAAATGAAATAGTTACTCTTGTTTCAAAATGAACAAATTGGAAATTTGTTCTGAAAGTATTGTACATGAAGAAAGAACATTTTTTTAAAGCAATTTACCTTGAAATATTATTTTTTGTGTTTGCAGTTATTTTGTACCTTCAGTAAATATTGGCAAATTGCCACTTCAAAAAGCCATGGGCAAAGTGAAAAATAAAATACTTTTCTCATGAAACATTTGTTTTGATCGTTAAAAATATTTTTGACTAAATGAATTAGTAAATAATTGAATAGATGATGATGCAATGAAGAATAAATACGTAAAATAGAGAATTAGTAAGAAAAGAAATGAATGAATTAATTAATTAGTAAAGAATGTAAATGAAGCAATAAATGAAGAATTACGTAAATGATTTAATAAATGAATACATAAGTAAACGACATAAATTTTTTTCACTTCGTCCCATCCGCTTTTCCCCGCGCGTACTTGACAAATTGCAACGAACATTTAAAATCAAAGCGTGCCCTATATGAACTAAATAACTGCACTGGGCATCAGTAAATCTCAGTTAATACTTAAAACGTTAATTACAAGAACTTTTTCAATTTAACCACGAAAAGTTTACAATATATGTGTTAAATTCTAAATGTGACTTGTATTATTTTTTGTTGATCTTTAGACAAATTTATTTTCTGACTTGGACAACTATATGTTCTAGAATTAAGTTAAAACATTGCTAGATAGGTAGCAATGCAAGCTGTAAAAATATTTTACCATTTCACTTTGCCCCACATTCCCCTTCTTATGTTACAAAAATAATAGTTACGATGATCTCTGATTTTTCTTCCCACTTGTTTAATAGTTTTTAATGTTTTCTTGATTTGAAATCCTGTTTCGAACTTCTCTGTCTTCTCCCTTCACTATTTTTTAATCAATTAATGCCTAGCGTCCTTTTTTTAGGACGGTCCAAAAAAGGGTCTGAATTTCCCCAAAATGAACATTTCAACAAAATAATCGTGTTCAATTAGTACCTTGGTATTCTTTCAATTCGTTATTAACATATTGCAGCACATAACCATTGTAAAGTGTGTTCTGTAGCAGTTTTAATATGATCTTTATCAAAAATGACATCGTCCACAATCTCAAGAAAAAAAGTTAAGTTTTCAAAGTTATTCCCAGCTTCCCAGTTTATGTTAATGGCTGATTTTATTTCTTCTTATAAAATGTCTTTTTAAATATTATATCGTAGGCAGAAAAAAAATTTAGTCAAAAAAGTATATACACTCTGGGGTCTATCGTAACTTTTGAGGGACGATTTTTCTTTCCTTAATAAAAAAATTATTTTTTACATAATATTTTTATTATTTTTCCTGTCCATTAAACACCGTTTGTAACCATTATACAAAATATCTTTTGAAAAAAAATGTCAGGCATAAATGGGTTAAAAAAATACTTAACAACATTTTGATTGTAACGAGATAATCGTATTGTATTAAACTGTGTTTTCCAAACAAGACTCTGAGAAATCAAAACTTATTTAAAAATGCTTTTGGGCATTTAAACCACATCGAAAACTTTATTTGATATAATTTTCAAGAAGCTATAAACAGAAGAAGTATTTTAGCGAATCTCTGTAGCTGAATTCTTTCTTTAGATAATGTTGAAAAAAAAAAGAAAAGAAAAAATAAGTAAGTAAGAGTGAGATTAAAAAATAAATAAACAAATAAAAATAAATAAACAAAAAAAAAGTACTAACGCAACGCTGCTTTACTATCATTGAAGTAATAATGATAAATTAAAATGTGATATCAAATATTTCCAATATTTTATTACGCAGAAAACGGAAAATTTTCTTTATTTAGAGTCATAAGAAAGTGAAACTCCTCCTCCAGATAACGAAATAAATAATGAAATTAGTAAATAAGAAGTAAAATAACTCACATGGGTGTGTGTATGCGCGTGTTTGATTTGAACCAAATACAGTGAAACCTGTGTATAACGATACTGTACATAACGATAAATCTGCCTATTACGATATTTTGGTTTGGTCCCAGCCAACTTCCCATCTACTCTTGCTCAAACTGTCTATAATGATAATCTGTCTATAACGATATTTTTTTCTAGGTCCCTTGAGTATCGTTATACACAGATTTCACTGTATTATTAAAATGCTTTAGCTCATGTTTTTAAGGGAAGGAAAAATATAACAATAGGAAACTGAGACAGTAAATGAAAGTTTATTTTTTTAATAGTGCACCGTACTATTTTTAACAAGTTAAAAATGATACATTTCAAATATATTCTGATTTGAAGTGTTAGATAAATAATTTTTCACACTAAAAAATTTGAAAAATAAAGAAACTAATCGGTAGGACGATCACACCAAAGATGAACCTGGCTGAGCATTTGAGTTACTTTTAGGCTGGTAACATGAAAGAGTTTCTGCTTACAAGCATGACCATTTGACAAACTGAATGTTTTACCGTTTAGCTAACTTGTTTTTCATTTTCAACAATATTGTTTCTCACATAATTAGGTATACATTTAATTTAATCTGTTACACTCGAAACTAAATTTGAATTTCTAGTCGATCAGCGGAGAATATGTGCTATCAAGCTGAAAGATTTTGATGAAAAAATAATTTAACTGCGCTTGCAGATTTACGGCTTTCCTGGTCTGTGTTCAATTTCAAACGTGCATTTAGACTCTCTCTTGATTCTGCTAGAGACATGTAAGGTCTTTAGACTAATAGAGATATTTAAGGACTATGTATATAACGGGAATTTCAGAGTTATAGTAAAGGGATTTTTACGGGCCGTTTCCTTATTCAAATGGGAGTTTTGAGGACTGCGTGATAATATGAATGGGACTCTTAGGAGCGGTGTGCTAACTATATTAGAACTCTTAAGCTTAAGGTTAAAACGAAGATTTTTAGGGAATTCATCCTGATCCCTGCTAGTATTTGCAAGAACTGCGTCATTCTCCAATGAGATTCTTGGGGGTTTTGGGGATTCTTCGAGATTTCCCACCACTGATATTTGAAGAAACTCCTTAAATTTTGTATCAAAATACGAGTTCGATATGACGAAAGTAATCATTCAGCCATTTATTATAAATCACTTTTTACGTTTCTACGTTTATTTAAATATTGTTTTTAACTTTGCAACTTTTGAATGCGTTCTTGGCAGCGAATATTCAACTCCAGAAGTGCAAAAAATTTATCAAATGTTGATCATTTTGATCAAATATTTACGATTTACGGTTTTGGTTTGAGACAAATTTTTCTGAACCTTGTTTCTATACTAAACTTAAGTAAAAAGTAGTTTCTATGGATCGCTACAACATACTATATTTTTATCGCACTACTCACTACTCTACTTTTTTACTTTTAAGTAGCTTGCTTTACTACAAACTATAAAATAAATAAATAAATAAATAAATAAAGTTGCGATTACAATAGTTTCGCTATTTGTTCTCGCAATTTCCGACCACTGATTTGCAGAGACTCCTTAAATTATGTGTCAAAATGCGCTTTCTATAAGACGTAAGCAATCCCTCGACTACTTTTCACCCCGCAATCACGGCTAATCTTCTCCCTTAATTAGGCTTTAAACAAGCCCAGTGAAAGGTAAAGAGAATAAAGAAAGAGCTATTGAGAGGGGCTCTTAGCTGCAAACAGTGGCCATTAGTCTCGAAAGTCGGGCTGACGGCGCTACCGTAACTGATACGGCAGTCGTCACTCGGACTTGCCGTCGTCTTCCAAGAGCACGGATGAGGTCACGAGGTCGGACTGTTTTTCTTCACACATATGTTTCTTGACTGACTCACTCAGCAAGCGTCTTTGGCTTTAAACGTCTTACTTCTCTTTCCGCTGGAAAACCCCGCCCCGGAGAAATACTCGATGTGAAAAAAAATCAGGAAAAAAAAAAGGACCTCGTTAAATCATTACAGGCTTTCGGTCGCGTTTCGGTGCGTAAGAAAATTAAAAATTGCTGTCTGGAGAGAGGAATTAGTAAGAAAGGGAATTCTTTATTGTGTAGCAGTAAAGCACTAGCTTTGTTGTTGAACTTAGAGAGTTCTTTTTTTTTCCATGGATAATTTATTTATTTATTTAGTTTTTAAAACCTTTTATTTCACTTAAAATTTCTGATACTATGAATAAACCTCGCTGAAAGGTATTCGTTAAATATCGCAGGCTTTCTGTCACGTTTCAGTGCGAAAGATAATTAAAAATTGCTGTTCATCAAGAAGAATTAGCAATAAAGAGAATTCCTTATTGTGTAGCTGCAAAGCACGCGCTTTGTTTTTGAGTTTTTAAGAGCTCTTTTTCTCAGGGCTTGTTTATTTTATATTTTATTAATTTTGAATTCCGGTTATAATGAATGTACCTTGCTAAAGGGACCTCGTTAAATCATTACAGGCTTTCTGTCGCGTTTCGGTGCGAAAGAAAATTAAAAATTTCTGTCTGGAGAGAGGAATTAGTAAGCAAGGGAATTCTTAATTCAGTAACTGTAAAACACACGCTTTGTTGTTGAACATTAAAGCGCTTTTTTTTCATGGTTTCTTTATTTTTTATTGAAAAAAATATTTTTATTTAATTTGAAATTTCTGATATAATGAACACACACCTTGCTAAAGAGAAATCATTAAATTTCTACAAGCTTTCTGTAGCTTTTCGGTGCGTGAGAAATTAAAAATTGCTGTCTATAGAGAGGAATTAGAAAGAAAGGGAATTTGTGTTGCTGTAAGGCACATGCTTTGTTCTTGAACTTTAAGATTTTTTTTTTACTCATGACTTCTTTGATTTTTATTTGAAAAAAAATATTTCATTTGAATTCAAATTCCAGATATAACGAATCTACCTCGCTAAAAGGACCTCGTTAAATAATTACTAGCTCGTTTTTATAAGCAAGAAAATTAAAAATTGCTGTCTGAAGAGAGGAGTTGGTAAGAAAGTTAATTCTTAACTGTGTAGCTGTAAAGCACACACTTTGTTCTTTAGCTTTAAATAGCTGCTTTTCCTCATGCCTTCTTCTTTTTTTTATTTAAAAAGCATTTTATTTAAGTTGAAATTCCTGATATAATGAATGAACCTCTCTAAAGTAACTTCGTTAAAAGGCTTTGCGTCGCGTTTCGGTGCATAGGAAAATAAAAAATTGCTGTCTGGAGAGGGGAATTAGTAAGAAAAGAAATCCTTAATTATGTAGCTGTGAAGCACATGCTTTGTTGTTGAACTTAAAGAGCTCTTTTTTGTCATGGCTTCTTTGTGTTTCATTTAAAAACATGTATTTAAGTTAAAGTTCCTGATATAACGAATAAACCTCGCTAAAGGAGCCTCGTTAAAAAATTACAGGTTTCTATCGTGTTTCGGTACGTGGGAAAATTAAAAATTGCTGTCTGGAGAGAGGAATTAGTAAGAAAAGGAATTCTTAGTTATGTAGCAGTAAAATACATCCTTTGTGGGGGGGATGAGCTTAATAGTTCTTTTTTTTTTCTCATGGCGTCTTTATTTTTATTTAAAAAGCATTTTATTTGACTTTAAATTCCTGATATAATAAATAAACCTCGCTAAAGGGTCTTAGTTAAGTTATTACAGGATTTTTGCCACGTTTCATTGTGTAAGAAAATTAACAATTGCTGTCTAAAGAGAATAATTAGTAAGAAAGGAATTCTTAATTGTATAGCTGTAAAGCAATCTTTCCTGTTGAACTTTAAGAATTCCTCTTTTTTATCATGTCTCCTTTATTTTTCATTTAAAAACTAGATTTAATTTAACCTGTTAACCGGGGAATTAGCTATTGCTCAACTCGTTTCACAATGGGGACTTTTTTTTCGCAGCGATAAGTAATATCACACCACAAATAATAATTCACATCTCAGTATGTAAATAATACAACACAATAATAAAAATATATAAAACACTGAAATGCACAATAAGAATATACGAAAAATTTCATCATGCCCATTGCTGTAGGCTTTTATGTATGACGAAATATTTCGTCATACCCAGTTAACAGGTTAAAAAGATTGATGCCTTGCTAAAGGACAAAGAAAGCCTAAATCATTACGGGCTTTCTGTCGCTGTTCGGTATGTAAGAAAATTTAAAATTGCTGCCTGGAGACGGGAAATAGTAACAAAGGAAATTTTTAATCGTGTAGCTGTAAAGCACACGCTTTGTTGTTGTTGAACTTAGCTCTTTTTTTCTCATTGATTCTTTATTTTTTTTATTTAAAATAAGTTTAATTTTATTTGAATTTCCTGATATAATGAATAAACCTTGCTAAAGGGAACTCTTTAAATTATTACAAGCTTTCTGTCCCGTTTCGGTGCAGAATCGGGAAATCAAATATTGATGTCTGGAGGGATTAATTAGAAAGAAAAGGAATTCTTAACTGTGTTGCTGTGAAACTCACGCTTTGTTCTTGAACTTTTACGAGCTCATTTTCTCATGGCTTCTTTATTTTTGTTTAAGAAACTTTTCATTTTATTCAAAATTTCTTATATATTGAATATAAGAAACATAATGAAATCTCAAAAGCTAAAAGTTTGAGGGGTAAAGGGACTTTTGGGTAAATTAGCTCTAATTGTGTAGTTGTGAAAGCACATGAATTGTTATATAGCTGATACTGAGAGAGCGCTTTTTTTTAATATTTTCATGATAAAATGATATAATTAATTTGACAAGAAGTTTTCCAAAACTAAACGAGCCTACTTTCCCATTTGAAACATTGAATTTATTACAACAGCCGTACTATCCTGATTATCTTAGGCTCTGAAATAGTTAAAATCTTCATTTTTAGGTAATTGAACGGGAAAAAATATTTATACATGAATTAAGTGAAAATAAAACAATTTAATATAAAAACGATATTGAATGTATTCTCTCAAACATCTTGTCAGTCATCTTGTTTCAGTAAATTTCAACTACATTTTTTTAGCAGGCAATGTTTTGAAATCAAGCACTTTCCTTTGCTATGTAAGTGAACAGGAAGAGGAATCAAACTATAAAAATGAATCACAGTAATAAACTTCTCCGCAGTTAAATTTTCCATTTAAATAAATAAAACAAAATGAAATAAGTACAATTTCTATTTAATCTTTTACCAAGAAATGTAATTTGCACCAGAAAATATTTTCAAAAAAGAATATACGCATTTCTTAAAGATTTACTTAATTCTTTAATCATTGCTCAACTCCCCCCCCTCCCAAAATAATTAATCAACTAGTTCATTAGTTAGCAAAATAAAGCAGTTCAAAATTATTTTGCTTTTACTTTTTATTAGTTGCCAAAAATAAAAATGAATAATAGCAATTTTAAATTCATATATTTTAAAATAAAGATACGTATTAATAAACATTTTTATCGAAAATCAAACCGTTATAGCTTTCTCGTGCTTTGAATTCAGTGCACTTTCATGAATTATTAGTGATAAAGCTCTAACCTTAAATTAAATTCTACGGAAATCTGCAGTTTCATTTTTTATTAATAACTTTTTTCTATTCTCTGAAACCGCAAATTCCAAGAACATATTCAGAATCTGAGAATTTTCTTTCAATTTTTCGGTACAAAAAACAATTTAACGTTACTTGCTTTTTAGGTAAAAAGGATTGAATTTCTTTCGCAAGCGTTAATGATAAAACTATTTTAATAGTTTCGAAAAAAAAATCCCGTTAAACCTAACATTAATTTATTTTTTCTCAATATGAAATGTTTTTTTGATTAATTAGTTTTGTTTACAACAATACTTTTACAATAATTAAGCTTTTTTCATGTCTCTTTCTTTCTTTACTTATTCTATGGGAAAGAATGTATTAAAAATTATAAAATATAATAATACCAAAAATATAAGAATATTGTTTTATTAATATCGAAAAAAATTAACTTTCTAAAATGAAGGCAATTACTAAGGAAAATCACTTTACTGCGTATTTCAGGAAGCAAGCAATTGTTGCTCAAGTATAATTTTTTGTTGCTGTTGTTTTTTAATGCTCTCTATATTTTGATTTTAAATTGCTTGACACCCATTAAAAAAAAAGCCTTTGATAAACATACGAACAGCAATGCACAATTGTTGCAAAAATTCTGAGAACGAATTGGAAAAAAATCTCTTAATTTTTTAAAAAAAGCAGTGAAAGCATGTGTATTGTTGCTCAGTTTCAACAAATTTTGAGCTATCAAGTTTGTTTGCTGCTTTCACAATGAAGTAGTTGCCTCTCTCATCTTTTATTCTCTTTGTGATTGTTAGGATGCGAATCACATGATCCATTACCATTGCGTGAGGAATATAATTCATGGAAGCTAACATATTGAGAGGAAAATCGCGTATCTGGGAACAAATATTATCGTCATTTTTTTTTCTTTTTGGCATGTAAAATAGTGTTTATTTTCATTTATTTATTTTCAATTCATTTCAAATATATTTCTTTTTTTTATCTTTCTTTTTATGACTTTTTGTTTTCGGAATATTATTTACCTTAAACGGTAGGATGGAGATAATTATGAATGATTTTTTCAATCAATTCTAAATGATTTTTTTTTTACTTCAAATATATTTACTACATGTTTTTTTTTTTTTTGAAATTTTGTTTACTATGACCTTTTTAAATGTTACATTATTCACCAGTATCTTTTATTTAATCTTACAGTTTCGCACATTTCTTACTGCGCAGCTTTTTAAAAATAATGGTGTCATTTATAAGTGAAAGTTTTAAAATATTGCAGTTTATTAGTGATCTTTTTGAACTCCTATAAAATCAATAAAAAATGTAGGAAGATGAGATAAAATATTAGAAAAACTATACCTTTTAGAAATATAAAGTAACCATCGGTGCAGTATACGAATTTTGGAAGAAAAAAAAAAGAACATTCTAAAAATTAAAAGTATAATGTTTCAAAACGTTGGCTGCAATCTTTGATTTTTAAAAACTTTTACTTGTCAGAAACTAATTCAATTTTTCTGTCTACCTCTCTCTCTCTTTTTCTTTTTTCATCTTTTCAACATACCGTAAAATGGGGTGTATAGGAACAGCGGGGTCAATCGGAACAAAACTTCCCGACCGTACAAAGAAATTCTTCATAAATATACTACTGGGTATTTTTCGCCATGAATTTTTTTTTTTAGAAAGGTAAGATCATAGGAAGTAGGAAAAAATTACTTTTGTCAATCTGGCAACGCTACTGGCTTCTAAGGAGGGCTACACGTGGAATGCTAGAAAACATTACATTTTCATAGACTGCAAAACTTCATATGCATGAACAAACCTTCTTATATTTAAAAACTAAGAGGGGTATGTTTCAATTATACATGTATCTGAACAATAGAATACCACATTAGAATTTACATTTTATATAAATTGCGTCATAAAAATGAAGAATTCTGAAAAATGCCATAGGAAAAAAATTTGCGGGGTGAATCGGAACACTTAGTTCTGTTGTTCCAATTCAAACTTATTTGAAGGAAACTGTTTGAAAAATCAAGATTCTAACCCCAATTCTTCAAATCAAGACAAGGACAAGGATTTATTACTGTTTATCCCTTCTCGTGAGCAACTAGAGCTTAGAATGACAAAAAGTTGCAGATTTCAAAAGATTTTTTCTCCAGGACTTTTTTTTACTTAAAATACGAAGGGGAAAGTCACATAGACTTTATGTAGTAAAAGTCCAGCACACAGACAGTGATGAATAAGCGAAAAAAATTTTCAGGACAATCCCCGAAATACAAAGTTTTCAAGAAACTAAAGAAAAGGCAGAGTTTATCCCAGGAGATGTTATAAAAAAACTTAAGCCAAGTCACAATTGTTAGTTTTAAGGACAAGTACAGATTTGTGGTCGACATGAGTGACTTCAATTCATGTTAAATCTCTGTATTTCAATTCAAAAGCATTTCTTAAAATTACTTTTCATTTTTCATAAGTTAAAAATTATTTTGAATTTTGACAAATTATAAACGTTTACTGGTATTGAAATTAAACATTTATTATACAGTAATTATCTGTTCTTATTCTCCCCAATCAATATTACTCATGTTTGTGAGACCTATTACAGGTTTAAGTGAAAAAAATAAACATTTTAACATGTGTTCCGATTGACCCCTATCAGCGGGGTGATTCGGAACACCCATAATTTCCTATATATTTCAATAATAATTGTTCAAAAGGTTCTGTCTTTGCTTGGAATATCAACAGTAAAGCAAGACCGAAGTTTTTACCCAAAAAACCAAATTAAAAAAAAATCTTTTAACTGCTTTTTGTACAATCAAAGCTGAAAAGTGTTCCGATTCACCCCATTTTACGGTACTTATCTTGGATACTTAGAACTGCTTCAAACATTTTAAAACTTTCTCTTACAAACATATACTGACTGCAATACTGTTAGAACGTCCAAGACTTTGACTTGTCAGAAACTAATTCAATTTTTCTGTCTACCTCTCTCTCTCTGTTTTCTTTTTTCATCTTTTCAACATACTTATCTCGGATACTTAAAACCGCTTCAAACATTTTAAAGTTTCTCTTGCAAGTATATATTAACTGCAATACTGTTAGAATTTCAAAGACTAAAGTTTTGGCGAGAAAGGGAGTTAACGGGAAGAATTAACCTTTACTTTGTAACTGTGAAATCACACACATTGTTGCACAGCTTTAAGAACTTTTTTTTATGGCTACTATGTTTTTATTTTGAAGCGTTATTTTATTTGTTTTAAAATGTTTGAGAACATTTTTTTTTAAATACAAAAAAATACATGAACTGTATCGCAAGATTCAAAATCTTTTCAAACGAAATCTAGTGCTCTTACTGCTTAATACCCAAGCTTTGCCTTTAATTTACAAGTTGAGCCGTACCATTGCTGAGGTCTCTTGTTGGTGTGGTAAATCTAATTTAGTTAGCAGTTTGTTGGCCTTCTTAGCTTCTATAACATGATATCTGCACTCAGCTAGGTGACTGTCTATTCCGGACTGATGAGTAATAATAAGGAATGAAACAGCAAGTCTTTGGATGGTATAATTGGGCTGTCTCGGTATATTGCGTGTAGTTATGCCTTAGCCCTGGCTTAGAGGAAGTGATTTACTGCTTATGCTAAATAGTTTAACTTTTTAAGCTTTGCTTGTTTTATTTATTTGTTCAATAAAACGTTTTTTGAGTGTCGAAAAAAATGTTTATATTTTTCGAGTGCAGCGACATTACTGTTTCACTTCTTGATATAATGATAAATTACAGGAGTGTAAATGGACTGTAAATGTGCATTAATGCTATATTGTAAGCAAATTTAATTTCATGTTTAATCTTAATTTTACCAGTGTATGTAATTTGAATAAATAAAAATAATACAGGAAGATTTTTTACTGAGGAACTGCAATGCAGCTTGCATGCAACGTGCGATGCTTTCAAAATTTTTTACCTTTTTTTTTTTTTTTCACAACATGGAAATTTTCAGGCATGTGGTGCAGTGGTGCATAGGAGCAAGGCCGACACTCTGATTTTGTACTAAAAATTAAGTATCAAAAATTGAAAAAATTTGATTGATTAAAATAAAAACAGATAACACGAAAAGAAAAATTGAATTTGGACATCTTGAACTCAAATTATGTTTTTCGCTATGGCGAATCGCGATAGGTGTGTGTGTGTGTGTGTGTGTGTGTGTGTGTGTGTGTGTACACGTGCAGAGGCCAATGAGCAGGTCCGAATTACTGGAGCACCAAGGCGAAATATTGGCAGACTGCCAATATGAAAGAGGGATTACACGAAGTTCGAGGTCCAAAAAGAAAACATTTTGCAATTTGTCATTGCTGAAAAAGTTTTTTTTGACAATTTTTAAACTATTTTAGGGGAGTATTATATAAAACTGTCTAGCCTGTCTAGCCTTTCGAAGAATGATAACGCTTAGTGTAATGTTCCATTTCATTCTAGATAAAAATAATGCCTATAAAACTATCAAAGACTGAAAGAAAAGGGGGAGTGCTATTTATAACAAGGGATGGGTGATGTGGAAAAACGGTGATCACAGGAATCAGAAAAACGGTGCCAGAAGCATTTTGAGAGGTTTTTTTTATACCACGAAGTGCTACTAAAGGAATAATGTATGTATAAAAATACTGAAAATAAAGACCTGATAAAGATGTAAGAATTTGTAATTTTCTAGTTTCATTCTTCAAGAACATCAGAAATGCATTGTATTGCTGGAAAGTTTTGGATATTCTTAAAATCGAAAGAACATTTTTCGGTCAAAACTATTTTTTTAAATCCTTAAAATATTTATTAATTCTTACCCTTTTAAATCTTTAAATGCTTAACTCCGTTCAACAGCAAACGAGGACATTTATTATTTTTATTGGAGCACATTTAAAGCAACCAGTTTTATTTTCAGAAATTTTCTCTATTCCACATTTCATTTTTTCTTCTGTTAAAACTCTTAAGTTTGCTTAAAAGTAAAACAGTAAAAAGGTGTTTAATAACGAAATGCTTTTAAATAAAAAAAATATCGTCCTCCAAAAGTCCACAAAAAAAAATCGATAAAATATTAAGTGAAAAACCGAAAAATATTTACAAAATTCAAAGGTGACAAGGAATCATGAATACCTCCCTATAAAAGAAAAAAACGATCAAAAATGAAAACAAAAAAATTACTTATCCTCAACGAGTTAGCTCTGGATCGTATTAGAATTGGTAGTATGAGTTAAAACCAAGGATTGGGGGGGGGGGGGTATACCCTTCACTCACGCCCCTCCTGAGCCCCTGGAGCCCATATTTTCTGGGCTGCCCCGGCCCTCACAAATGTGAATTCGGAAAATTGAACCTTCAAGCTCATGGAGCATTACGGTTATTCAACGTATTAAAATTGAAAGAGTCTTTTGCATACTTCGTCATAATACCTGGGTAAATAGGGAGTATGTTCTGAATGTATGACACACATTATAAAAAAATAAATACACGAGTTAAACTGCTCTAAAAATTAAATTTAGGCTAATTTTTGCAACAATTTTCATTAGAAACTATAAGTAAAGGAGCATGAAGCCCTTCCCCTGTTTAGGTATGACCATGCGAATTATACGCAACAGATGAACGAACTATAAAAATAATACATTTTAAGTCTTTTTTAAAGTCGCAATTTATCAGTTTATCACAGATTTTGAAATTTCCGATTTCCAAAAACTTCTAACGCAATAAGTGTGAAGGTCATTATAGTCCATATAATTAGTGCAGGTCATTTTCAGATTCAGTGAGAAACTATCTGCAAGACCCAATAATAAAAACTTCAAAGAAACAACCATCGTATTTTTGGAATATCGTTAATTTAAATAATATAATAAGTAAGCAAAGCAATATCACTAAATTGTAATTGACGAAAATCTTGAAAAGTAGACCAGTGTGTTTGAGAGAGGGAGAGAGAGAATAGAGAGAGAAAATGAGAGAGAAAGAATTTGTATGGTTTTAACAAGATGGAATAAAAACAGAAAAAAGCTTGATGAAACATGATTGGATATGAAGAAACTAATTACCTTTGTGCATAAATTATGAAGTCTTAATCCAACGTTAATTAAGCACAAATACGCAGGGATACTGCAGACACGTGTTTCGGCGTTACAAGAAACTCCTTTTTCAATGAAAAAAAAGGAAAAAATGTTTTGAGCTTATAGATGCACAGACATCCGAGATATCCATAAGTTCAAAAAAAAAAAAAAAAAAATGTATTGAAAAAGGCGTTCCTTGTAATACCGAAACACGTGTCTGCAGTATCCCTGCGTATTTGTGCTTAATTAAAGATGGATTAAAACTTCATGATTGGATTTTTAGGATATTATTTGATAATATTGTTTTGGGAGTGCTACTTATAACTTCTAAATTTACCTTTTCACTGTTAGCAAGGTCCATTTGGACATCCCGATTCAAGTTTTTCTTCTGCTCGTAGTGTAATGAGATCGTAAGTTCCCTAAGTAAATATTACTTGGATTTATTTGTACAACACAAAAAATTAAATAAATAATTCCCATCACATCATCCCAACAATCATAGCTTTAACATTGACAAACTGATTCCTAGTAGCCCCGAAAACAAGTATGCAATTTATATTTAGGATTTTGCGGATCTTAGATAATTCTTACCTTTATCTTCCAGGTAAAACTATTTTCGAATATTTCGCAAAGCTCCGAGCTCAACATTCATCTAATCACTAATTAGTTTGATGAATAAAGAAAAATTAGACTTTGAAACTCTAATATACTTTTAAGAGTTTTTTGAAACTATTTTGCTATCAAAAGTTAGTAACTATAGTTAAAACATCGAAGCATTAACTATTAATAATTGTGGCTTATGAAATATGGTAAGAAAGGAATTTTTTTTCTCAAAATTTGTAGGCATTACTAATTGTTTTAGTCACAGAGTGGAAATGAGTAAAGGGAGAATTAACCTTCCCTATCCTGAAGTAGATAGTACACTGAAAAAAATGAACTGTAGTTTTTACAGTATAATACCGGCAGCCGAGGTTCCAATTTAAAACTGTAAAATGCACAGCAATAAACTGTAAAACTAGCAATTTTGTAGTTTCTTACTGTAAAGTTTGCAGTTTTATAGTTTATATTGCCGTAAAATTTAGCTGTATTATACCGTAAAAACAACAGTATACTAATGGCAGCAGAGGTTCTAGTTTAAAACTGTAAAATGCACGGTAATAAACTAAAATTGGCAATTTTACAGTTTATCACTATAAAATTGATTTTTTACAGTTCAGTATTGCAAAATTAGTCATTTTTACAGTTTATTACTATAAAAGTGGCAGTATTATACTGTAAAAACAACTTTTTTTTACAATGTATCCCTAATCAGTGTGTCAGTGTATGACTAATTTAACCCATTAATGCCTGACACTTTTTTTTCCGAAGAATACTGGTTACAAACAGTGTTTAATGGGCAGGGAAAATAATAAAAAAATATTATGTAAAAAATAATTGTTTTATTAAGGAAAGAAAAATCGTTCCTTAAAAGTTACGATAGTCCCCAGGGGGTACGTACTTTTTTTACTAAATTTTTTTTTCTGCCTACGATATAATATTTAAAAAGACATTTAATAAGAAGAAATAAAATCAGCAATTTACATAAACTGGGAAGCTGAGAGCTAACTTCCCAGCTAACTTGGAAAACTTAGCTTTTTTTCTTGAGTTTGTGAACGATGTCTTTTTGATAAAGATCATATTAAACTTGCTGCAGAACACACTCTACAATGGTTATGTGCTGCAGTCTGTTAATAACGAATTGAAACAATACCAAGGTACTAATTGAAATTGGTTGAAATGTTCATTTTGAGGAAATTCAGACGCTTTTTTGGATCGTCCCTAAAAAGGGACGCTAGGCATTAATGGGTAAGAAATCTCCAGCTCGGAGTATCTATTTGCTCTTTCCGTTCGTTGATCTTTTGTATTCACGTCTTTATTTTACTGATACATACGTTTGAAATATCTCTCTTTGAACAGTTTCCCAATTTTTTTCTCTCTCTCCAAGGTTGTATAAGCAGATGAACTTTATGCAATAAATTTCTAATCATAAATTTTCCACACATTTCACTAGGTGAATTTCGAAGAATATAAGCCTGTTTTCTATACCCGTTTGTTTTTTGAACTATTATAGAAAATCTTAGAAATTTAATTCTGATAGGGATGCTCTGAGAAATGCTGCTTGCGCTATATCCAATCAATATAGTTATGCAACAACATGTTGCTAATTTTTGCTCTTCATTTTTACGAATAATATCTTTTAATAGAAAATAATTAAAAATTATATCTTGGTAGACAAGTTTCGGAAATTTTCTTGCTAGGAAACTATTATGAAACATGACAAAACCAATCTTGAAAGTGGTTGGACAATTTCTGCCGCTAATAGGAAATTCTATCCCATTGTTAATTAAAAATATAAACTAACGCTAAAAAGGGTAATGTTTCCCAGAAACAACTTGGTAAGGAATTCAGGTAGTTACCTCGGCTTTAATTTTGCGCTGAAGATTAAAATTTTGTTTTCGTAGCATACATTGATGCAAGATTATCGGGCATTGTGTATTATATCCGAGAGCTTTGTAACAACAAATTGATGAGCTACTTTTATCACTATCATACTTTAATGACAAGTACTTGATTATTACTTGATTTATACGTTAACTTATACTTATAGACGCATACACATATTATATGTTGCGCATTGCAACGAGCAAATTTGCTCCACGAGAACAAGGCGACATTTCTGTACCTCAGAACTAGACTAGCGCTAAGACCAAAAATGGCGATTTTCACTTTATTACAGCATTGTATATTGAATCTTATTCCGCATCGACTCATGAAAAAGCTATTCTTTTAAAGAAATTTCTTCATAAATATTTAGAAGCTTGAAAGGATCTTTTTAAGTCTCATCCTTTGTATGTATCAGACAACCTTTTCGCGCTCTCCTGAAAAGCAACGAAAATGAACTTAATCTGGCTCAGAGGTATAGATTTTATTACACTCACATTATATTACATTACATTTGTTAATTCTCATGTTTTTGGCGGTTACAGTTACTTCCTTGCCTACGCTGTTAGATTCCAAATATTTATAGACTACACATTGAATATAAACTATAAATATAAACACACATTGCATAAAAAAGTGTTTCCTCTGTAGCAGTTACATTTGGTAACATGCCCATAAGGCCGTAGTCAAAAATTACTTTCTGGAATTGCCCCTTCGCATCCTTTGACCATTTCTGAAAAATATTTTGCATCTTGATTTCCGTAGTCGTCACGGTTTCCATCTTCCTGGCAGAACTTGCATGGATAACATCAATTTCAAACTGAATTAATATTTTGCAATGGTAGCGTAATGGAGGAAGACAAATTTTAAGAATTAAAAAAAAAAAACTTTTATCGAAAAACTTCAGTTGTTTGTTGGATACGGCATTATCCGGCCATTAAAAATGCCATTCAGCATCTACTCGGATGATTAAAATAACAATAGCCCTGCCGGCCTAGGTGATTACTTTTAGAATAAGTTTTTGAGCTATTGTATTGAAAAATCACAATCAAAAAGTTTTTCCTCATAAGGATTTGTTTTATTTTAGATCTTGTAGATTTTTTAAAAGTATTTATTATGAAATTCATTTCTGTAATTCAGTCCGAATATTTTAAATAACTAAAATTTTCAGTCGTTAGGTTAAGTAGTAGTTAATAGCAGGCACCTACTCCAAAATTAAGAAATCGTATATAATTAGTTAGGTAGTAAAATAGTTAACCGTTTAGGGATTGAAATTAATGTTTATTTTGTATGCAGATGCTTCGTTTTGCCTATTTTTTTGTACTGGGATTGTAAAATAACTTTGATTCATAGGTTTGAGTGTGTAAATGTAACCAATTATTTTTGCTTTTTATCTCCTGAGTGTTCTCTGACAGCGGTTTCGTTTTTAGTTAAAAATAATTTTTAGAGCACCTAGTGCGATAATTTGTGTACATGTATGAAGTTATACTGTACAGACAAAGTATCCACATGGAGTCCAATTCGCTTGACATTTTTAATGTTATATTTATAACAGTCCGTTTTCAAAATTAAATATTTATTCAGCTACGTGTACATTTTATGAGGTCTTCCGCGCTGAAAAACAAGTGATTAAACCCTGAATTTGTATTTTCACAGCATTGAATTCAATTCTAAGTTTTTCTCTTATTATTTATCAAGAAAGAGGATCAGATAATGGTGAAAATAATTTAAATTTGTATTTGTATGTATTTTCTTCGTGATTATTTGTACGAAACTTTTGACATTCAATTTACTTGATTGATATCCTATTTGCTTGTGTTTTGAGTTTTGGATTTAACCTTTTTTTCTATGACATGAAGGGCATTATTCAAGATCTCCAAATAATCGCAATACCAAACATATTTTTTATTCAAGTTGTTTGCTTTTGAGCAAGTAGAATAAGCAGAAAAGTTGCAAAATCAATAACTCATGAGTTCTTGGTACTGTACTCAAATGAAAATATATGCAATATACACTGAAGTGACAAAAGTCATGGGATACCTCTTAATATCGTGTCGGCCCTCCTTTTGCCCGGCGAAGTGCAACAACTTGACGTGGCATGGACTCAACAAGTCGTTGGAAGTCTTCTGCAGGAATATTGAGCCATGCTGTCTCGATAGACGTCCATAATTGTGAAAGCGTTGATGGGGCAGGATTTTGGGCACGAACAGACCTCTCGATGGTGTCCCATAAATGCTCAATGGGATTCATGTCGGGCGATCTAGGTGGCCAAATCATTCGTTGGAATTGTCCAGAATTTTCTTCAAACCAATTGCGAACAGTTGTGGCCCGGTGACATGGCGCATTGTCATCCATAAAAATCCCATCGTTGTTTGGGTACATGAAGTCCATGAATGGCTGCAAGTGATCTCCAAGTAGCTGCACATAAGCATTTCCAGTCAATGTTCGGTCCAGTCGCACTAGAGGACCAAGTCCATGCCATGAAAAAACAGCCCACACCATTACGGAGCCACCACCAGCTTGAACAGTGCCTTGCTGACAGTTTGGGTCCATGGCTTCGTGGGGTCTGCGCCACACTCGAACCCTACCATCGGCTCTTACCAGCTGAAATCGTGACTCATCGGACCAGGCCACGGTTTTCCATTCATCTAGGGACCAACCGATATGCTCACGTGCCCACGAGAGTCGCTGCAAGCGATGTCGTTCTGTCAGTAAAGGCACTCGAGTCGGTCTTCTGCTGGAATAGCCCAAGAAATCCAAATTTCTCCGCACAGTTCTAGCAGACACGTCCATTGTACGTCCCACATTGATTTCTACGGTGATTTGACGCAGTGTTGCTTGTCTGTTAGAATTTACGACTCTTTGCAGACGTCGCCGGTCTCGATCTTTAAGTGCAGGCGGTCGACCACTGCGCTGTCCATGGTGGGATGTTATGCCTGAAATTTCATACTCTCGGCACACTCTTGACACAGTGGATCTGGGAATGTTGAATTCTCTAACGATTTCCGAAATGGCATGACCCATGCGTCTAGCTCCAACTAACATTCCGCGTTCAAAGTCTGTTAATTCACGTCGTGCGGTCATCATCACGTTAAAACCTCTTTACATGAATAACTTGAACAGAAATGAAAGCTCTGTAAAAGCACTGCGCATTTATACCTGTTCTATGCGATGCTACTGCCATCTGAAAATTTGCATATTGCTATCCCATGACTTTTGTCACTTCAGTGTATATCAGAGGTGTTAAACACAAGACTTAAAAAGTAAAGATATCACTATTTATTTTGTATTATACTTTGAAATTCTACACGAAAATGTTTCAAAAAAAGATCAGTTACAAAAAAAAAAAAAAAAAAAATCAAACTACGCTTTTCAAAACGAAAGCTAAAATAATGCCTTTTGAATATTTTCTGAGTTATGCACCCTTAAAAATCAGTCGGAAAAGTCAATTTCTAGTAGCGTGCATTTTGTAAGATAAATCAAGTGAAATCGGCAATAGCAACAGACACAATTGCGGAAAACAATTTTTAGCGAAACAGAAAAAAAAAATAATAATGAATGAAATGGTGAATTAATAAAATAGAATATTTAAGCATTACAAACATTCGATTTGAAATGCTCGAATGAAAGAGAAAACTGCTCTTTAAACTCACATTTTCAGTTCCTCCTTTTTTAACTCCCGACGTAACACGGAAGAGGACTATAATTTCGACGTATCTTTGTATCTGTTGATCTGTTAGTAGCAAGCACTCTAGCTCTAAACGGATGAACCGATTTTGAAAAAAAAAAGGACTTTTTGTTCGAATGGAGAGTTGATCCAGAGTGTGTATTAACCCATTAATGCCTGACAGTTTTTTTCCCAAAGATATTTTGTATACTGGTTACAAACAGTGTTTAATGGAGAGGAAAAATAATTTAAAAAATATCATGTAAAAAATAATTTTTTTATTAAGGAAAGAAAAATTTTCCCTTAAAAGTTACGATAGACCCCAGAGGGTACATACTTTTTTTACTAAATTTTTTTCTGCCTACGATATAATATTTAAAAAGACATTTTATAAGAAGAAATAAAATCAGCAATTAACATAAACAGGGAAGCGGGGAATAACTTTGAAAACTTAGTTTTTTTCGTGAGGTTGTGAACGATGTCTTTTTTGATAAAGTTCATATTAAAACTGCTACAAAACACACTTTACAATGGTTATGTGCTGGAATCTGTTAATAACGGATTGAAACAATACCAAGGTACTAATTGAACACTATTATTTGGTTGAAATGCTCATTTTGGGGAAATTCAGACCTTTTTTTTGGACCGTCCCTAAAAAATGACGCTAGGCATTAATGGGTTAATTAACGAAGAAGTCAATCACAAACTTCTATAACGTTTATCGCGATTTTTGCAGCAAAAACATGCATGAAAATTTTGAAAATTAGTTACCAAAAGAAAGAAAATTATGCGTCTGATAGAATGTGTCTGGAACTTCCATGTTATTTAGAGCTCAAATTTTAACGTTTTTTAGCAGTTAAAATTTTTAATTTAATCTTAGTACTCGTACTTTTCAATCCTGCTTGTTTTAAGGATTGATTCACGATGACAAACGAAGAAGACAGTAGTTCTGACTAGTACTCATTTTATCATTTTGCTAAGCTCGTACTACACTTTACTTTATCTTGAAGATATAGCTTATCAATAATTCAAAATATATGATCATTGGGTTGAATAAACATAAGCATTTATGAACATAAGCATTTATGAACGTAAGCATTTATGAACATAAACAGATTTTTTGAATTAAAAACTTATTAAATGCATAAATATTTGCGTTTTTATTTTTAAATTTTTTTTAGAATAGGACAAATTATTGCTTACATGTATATTTTATCAATATTTCTTTATAAAATATTTGGTCGGTTTTTTTGTAACATTTCATACCAATGCTATTTAAAACTTCTTCGAAACGGAAGTTTCATTTTAAGCGCATAAATTAATAAAATATACATTAATTTGCTCTGGGGACTGCAAACGAAACAACACAAGGTAAAATGTAACAAATAACTGATACGTTATCGTTGACTTTTCTTACAAATTCTAAAGCACCCTTCCAATTTCTCATCGGATTTTCCTTATGGTGTTGTAGTCTTCAAAGTAATGTTTTCAATTTTTTTTATAATTGCAACTATCGCGTTGTTTAATCTCTGTACATCGTTAATATAAGTGATCAGCCTAAGTGATCTATTTCTAGTATACGGGAAGAATAAAACCGAAAGCAGTATATGGCTTCAATATAATTTTTATTTAGAAATCGCTACTTAGGGTAATTAATGTCACCCGAGCAGAGTTCATTATACTACAGTATTCAATAACCGGTGTTCTTTAGTATACGGAAATAGAAAGTGCATTTCTGTGCTCCCATCTTAACATTTTCTTGATAGAGTTAATTCGAAAACCTTGTATTTGAAACCTGCTTCATTTTTTTTTCAAACTCTAGTTTGTGATTAACCGCTTGCCTGATTATCTCGAGTTATCTCGGGCTCGTATGAGTCGCAGGTAATTATTATCCCGAGAAAACTCGGGTAAAACTAATTGATTTTACGCCTATAAATAACTTGAAACCTACATATTTTATTTGTATTGCTTCATTTTCTTGTGTTTCAAAATTAAATTTAAAAAAAAATGTGTTTTTTTTTTTGCATGTTTTTCCAAAAAAAAATTCGTAAAGGAAGTGGTTAAAAACAGTTAACAGCAATTTTTTTGAATAATTTGCTTTTGACAGATGTTGAGCAAGTAAGGATTGGTTAACAGCCGTTAAAAGACATAAATGTCATGCATTAATAAATAAGAAGATATAAGTAAAAATAGACAACGTTTAAAAAGTACAAATAAATACGATTAAAAAGAGTTTAAAACTCAGCAAACAGCTGTTTTGGGATTATAAACTGCAAGCCCCATCATCAGTGCAGAAAGTAAAAATTAAAAGACAGGTTTACATGCCAAAAACTGACAAGTGAATCAAGGAACCAAGGAACAAGTGAACCGTTCACTTGTCAGTCTTTGGCATGTGAACTACTAATCTACTTTTTAAACGTTGTCTATTTTTACTCATTTCACATAGTACAAAGCTTTCGACTGCCGTTTTACAAATAAGAAAATATTTTACACACAACAATGTGTCAACTCGAATGTGGAAGTCTAGTGTAATACAGTCTGATTTTCTTGGGTAAAACCTTGCGCGTATTTACGCATGCGTCAGGTCTTCTCTGATCTTACCAAAATAGGGGTGATAGGTAAGATAACAATAAGGGGAAGAATAATAAGAAGCATTTTGAGCCGTATCAAACAACGTAGAGAGCGATGCTAATTTTAAATACATAGTTCAGTTGAATGATTCAAAGGGATAGCAAAAATACACGTTTTAAATTTAAAGCTTCGGAGAATTCCCTCTCCCAACCCGTCACTCCTTTTTTAAGAGGAATGGTTTCCGAGTGCTAGGCGCGGCTTTCAAGGACTTACAGTACTATACTCGACTGCAATCTTTCTTGACTATAGAGAAATAAACTGAGACCAAACAAAGGAAATAGTTCCTTGCGCCGTGTCCGCATTTCGGGTGAAATTAGATCCTGCCTCTTAAAAATCGCATTAGAGTGTTTCATCTACGCATATGTAGCCTTTTTTTTTTTGTCATAATATTCGTAATTTTCTTAATGTTTTCAATTTTACGAACGGAGAAGTGCGGAAGCGTAACCCATTTAAATCAAACGTGCCAGCCAATAAGAGTTCACGCAGTTTGCGATCTCTTCTAATTCGTCAAGAAGGTTTCTGTTAACTCCGTTTTTCTTTCGCGTGTAGTGATTTCAGTATCAAGTTAAGTTGCTGTTGAGTATGGTGGTCTAAATGTTTATAAACAGACGTGTAAGGAGCGAAAATAAAGGTTGTAAACGAGGACATCGTTGTATCCATCTAATATGGCACTTACATGAGGAATGCAACATAGTTATATTTTCGAAAAGTATTTCTTGACTAGCTGCTTGGCCCGATCTTGCACGGGCTACCTCTGAACAAAAAATTAACAAAACTTTTTTTTCCAAAGGTTCTTTTATTTTTGCATTTTTTCGTGTAGTTTTTTAGTATATATTTATCATATACATATCATAGCGTGGTGAAAGTGAGATAGTGTTTTTCAGTAGATTGTTGTCGTATTAACGCGGGTGAAACCGCGGGGCACAGCCATGCCCTAATAAAGGTTTTTGAAGTATTTCTCTCGGTAAAAATACCATGTACGTGGCCCGCTAATGAGTTTCATGTTTGATTCAGTTAAGCTATCATTCAGAATTATTATTATTATTATTGTTTCATATAAGCCACATTTTATAACAACAGATTTCATATCAAATTATTTAGGACAAATCGCTTTAAATTTGAGCAAAAATTTGAAGAATTATTCTCTATTTCTTTAGAATCCCTTTATCAAACCTTATTTGAATTAAAAATAATGAAGCCTAAAAAATGAAGAATCTATTGGAACCTGACTCGACTTTCCGTTCATTGGCGTTCAGGAGAAAGAAGCAGGACATAGATACATAGAAATATACTCAGCTTTTAGTATAAGTATATTAATTATATTTACTTTTATTGCCGAACATGCAGAAGGGGGGAAGCCAGGTTTGCTTTTTTACATGCCCCCGTTATGCCAGGTCCCCAATCATGTGGCACCCATGCCCGTCATTCAGGTGGGTCGAGGGACCCCCCCCCCCTGTCTTTGGATTATTGTTGTTTTTACTTATAAGGGAGCTTAGCTTTTGCTGTTTTACCGAAAAATTACATTGAGTAAACACCCTTTGCCCCCCCCCCTCCTGGAAAAAATCGAAATACGGGCCTGGTTGCGCCACTGGAATAGGAACAGTAACAACTGCAACTGCTAATTTCGGCTTGGCTATACTAATACTTGATAGCCCAGAAAATGTGAACTTATTTTGTGAAACATAGATCTTGTTATATATTTTTTTATTTCTATTACTTTTATAAAAATGTGAGTTTTTTTCCTCTGAAACTGAAGTACATCTAAGGCACTGGCGCTCTTGGATTTAGCTCATTTAGTCTCCTATACGTTCGGTCTTGACTGCAGCTTGTGCGAAAAGTTCATAATTGGATACAGACGTAGGCACAGAAAAACTCTCAATTTACTATTTAATTTACAACACCGGGTTCTATTCGTGCTGAGGTTTAAGGAAATAACAACATTGCTGCGGTTTTGATTAGTTATAGGCAAACTAATCCAAAATTTTATTTTTAGTGCAGCTATCTTTGCTAACACTCACATTATTTTACGTAGTTTAACAAAAGCTTTGTATTGTATTAAAATCAACTGGCATTATTCTTTGCTTGAAAATAAGACTGCATTGTAAAACCCTGTCTTTAACTATGAACGTACGATAGGCCGTTATAATCTCAAAAGGTTTTTAACTATTATTTTATTTATTTTCATAAAGTCATACTCCTATTTTTAAAATACTGTATATACTGTGTTATTTACTAACATTACCAATTTCTCAAAGGCGTATTTATATTACCCTTTATGTGTTAAGTTATGTAAACTACCGTAAAGTCGGGTTACTTGGACCCTAGGGGGTTACTTGAGCCCATTACAGTAAAATGATAAAATCTAGGTTTGGTACTTATTAGTTGAAGACTTGCACGTAGTTCCTCGTTTCTCCGCAAGGTAGAAGCACTCTGCAATATCTAACGCTAGTACCAAACCCAGATTTTATCATTTTACTGTGGGCTCAAGTAACCTCCTTGTGGGTCCAAGTAACCCGACTTTACGGTACTTACTTATTTTTTTAAAGGTAGATACAAAAAACATTTAAAACCTCTTTAATGGGTTCCATTAAAGTCTTAAATTACGGCAGTAAAGAAAATATTTAAATGTTTCGCAAAATTTTATACACTCATAAAACCAAGAGAGGAGGGAGGTAAAATATGGGGTTTACAAAATGATTTACTCTCAATAGAGTCAAAAATCTTCCTAAGCATTTCGTATTTCATTTTATCTTAAAATATGGCTTTTTCAACTCTAGGGAAATGTCCCCAGTGCTGGTATGAAATCCAAAACAGGTTTCTTCATATTTCTTAAAAACTCATTTCTGCAGATACTGCCTTTGGTCTTCCCACGGCGGTATTACTGTTGATTTTGAGAATGTGCTCTCAACCCTTAAAGAAAAAACAAATACTACATGCATGGTTCAGAGCTGCTGTTCAAGAGAACTATTGTTAATTGAATCAGATAAACAGAGCTTTAGGACTGGTTGATCCAACTGGTGGGTTAATTCCCCAGGTGTGGGCGGAAAAGTACATATGGGGCATTCAAGATATTTTTTATTCCTGCCTACGCTGAAAGGCTACTTCTTGAGATTCCATTGACCTTTTCTTCCTGTACTTTATTAAAGCAATAAGATATATTGCGTCAAAAGGCAAAACAACATTCGGATTAATAAAAACATTTCAGAACCATATGACACAAAGCCACTTCAGTGATTACATTGATCCAAAACACTATGGGCATTATGATATTTATTTTAACGAAGTTGTTGTGAAATTCTCGGAGATGATATTACAATAGAGGAAAAACAGCAAATGGTAAAGAAAGGAAAAGCTTATCCAATGACACTTATTCCACCTAAATATAGTTTGCAACTTCCTCCATTCTTCGATTTCTATTTTTCCAATGTGTGTTTATGAACCTACTCGACTTTTATTCTCGTATGTGGTATTTGATATTTGTTTACGTGGTGTGGTTAGATAGATAATTCGACGGCATGATGTCTTAATCTTAATCGAATCTATTTTGCTCTATGTCTTAGATAAAACAAAATCTGTTTGTTTGTTCGCTAATCTGTAACGCAAATTTTCAAAAAAGACGCTTAACCCTTCAAAAATTATGGATGCACGGGCGATTTTACAAAAGTGGGAAATTTTGTATTCTATACTGATAGTTTTATTTTGTTTCACTTCGAAAAGAAACTTTTTTAATATACTTTCATACTTCTTTAGCACTACAGTTCCAAAATTTAACTTTACCCATTTTTTTCCTTTAAAAAAGGCATTTTGCAGTGAAATGCCATCCTGTCGGCAAAGCTTCATAGTCCAAGATCTGACTTAGGTTAACTTACCCTCATCTAGTTTCCTAATCAAAAGAATATTTTATGCAATATAATATGTAAATTAACAAAACGTGCCAGGATTGCCATAACTTTGCATAGTTATTTTTAATTAAATATTATTTAAATCAATTCTTTATATAATTACCCTCATTTTTTAAATCATAAATTAAAAGTAAACGACGTAAATAAAACGCTAAAGTTTGTCTACCTTTTTCGGGCCCTAATAAGGACTGCCAGGTACTAAAAGGTGCGCTAGTGTCAGTAGTTATCCCTCATCAAGTTTCCTTTTAAGTTATGTATCAAAATGTAGATAAAGCTATTAAAAAACAAGACACAACAAAAGTTTGCAAATCATTAAGTTCTCGCTATTTGAAGTTTCATTTATCGAGAAATTTTACACATATTTTTTATTTATTTATTTATTTATTTATTCATTTATTCATTTTTATTTTTTTGAAATCAGAAAAATCAAAATTTAACACAAATGAAGCTGTTCAACTCAAAGATCAATTTTTTTGCACACGACAAAAGGAAAAAAAAAACGTGATGTTTTTATAAAATGGCTTAGAATTCTATAATATGGTATTTCCAAATTTGACGTCATCGTCATAAGAAAGAAAGCCCTTTCTTCAAGAGAAAAAAAATGTTGGTAAAAATTAAGAGACATAAATTTTTAACCGAAACAAATGCTATTATATATTTTAAAAAATATTTTATCTCATAAGTAGAACCCTTTTAAGAACAAAATTTTAAATTTCTTTACTAACTATATCTTTGGACAAAAAACATAAAAATCTGAAAAATAAATTACAGTAAAAATTTGCATTTAGGGGCAAATTTTGATGGCAGAAAACTTGAAGATTAGCGATTTTGTAAAGCATCACATAATCTTTTTCATACTAAAATGTTTCGTACTAAATTTTGTACTAAGTTTCAATCCGGATAAGCGTCACTTGCCGGAAAATTAAAATCTACTTGCAATTTCAAAAAAATCTGCAGAAATTTAGCAAAACTTCTGAAAAATGACTTCTTTAGTTTGAAGATATTTGCAGAAAATCTACAAAATTTCTAAAGTAATTAAACTTAAAATTGCGATATCCAATCAATGATTTGCATACTTTTGCTATGATAACCCTATACCATCATAATTTTAATATTTTTATCTACATTTTAATTCATAACTGATGGGGAAGCTCTATGAGGGTAAATTATTGATACAAGCGCACCTTTTAGAACTAACAAACCTTATTAGGTCCCAACAAAAGGTAAACAACCTTACTTTAGCGTTTTATTAAATCCTTTTACTCTTAATTAATGATTTACAAAAATCAGGGTAAGTATAGAAAAAATTGACTTAACCCTTCACTGCACGATTTTTTATATTTTCATGAAAAAAATCATATGTTGCCTTTTAAATAGCCCTGAGTTCAGGAAAAATGAAGAAAAAAATTAATCTTAAAAATTTGTGCCAAAAATTATATTTAACTGTTTGTTTCACGTATGGCACAAAGCACTTAGTATAAGCTTATACTGATTCGTGTAATAATCTACAATGTGTTTTGTGCCATAAGTGGAACCAACAACTTTTACCACTAAGCACAGCATTTATATCTAAACATTTTTAGAACAAAGGAAATAATGATTAAGCACACTTCTTACTGTAATGCAGACATTCTATTTTTCAAAAGCAAGAACTGTAATACCTAGACTAGTGCAACTTACTAGTGCATAAAAATCACACTAAACTGTTATAGCAATGTTCCAGAAGGGGCACAAAGCTTTGTATAAAACATTCCTTTTAATTAGAAGAGTAAATGAGGATAGGTTGAAATGTTAAGTTTTGTCACAAGACACGCTTACTAAAAGAGCCACCTGGTGTGTACAGTAGCCGCCTTATATGAATCACGTTTGTTCTAAACAATTTTGATTCCATAAAACGGCTGTCTCAATATAGCGCATAATTCAATAAAGCTGGATATTGTTCTGTTTTTGGTAATTTGATTCATTAAAGTGGTTAATGTAATCAACCACTGATTCAATTAACTGGCGTCCTCTGCATAAGAACACATATTTGTGTAAAATACTTTTTTTAATGAGCCCCATTCAACTATAAAAATAATAATCCACCTGATTTTTAACATTGACAATTGACAACGTCAGAACCATGTAAAATGTAACGGCAACATGAAAAGCAAAACAGTTAGCCTTCTCAAGGTGAGTCAAAATCATCGCAACCTGTTGCTCGCTTCCGTACCAACACTTAACAGAATGGAAAAAGCAGCAACCACATGTCACACACATGGACAATTCACCCGGATCCTTGGTGCCACTTGAGAAGTCCAAGGAAAGAAAAAAAGTTCGACAACCCACCTCATGCAGAAGAGAAAAATGATCTGGGGTAATGGTGGTTAAAGCGTGCCTCTCTCTCTGCGAGGAAGGCTTTTGTCCTTTGATGTCGAATCGAGGCTGTATCCACAATAATCCATTCTCACGCTCTCCAACAGGCAGACACTCATTTGTCTTCTTGTAAAATTTCTTTCCTCCGTTCTTCAAGAATCGTAAGTGACTCATCAAATAAGTTTCGCTGCATATTTTTTTTATTTTCTTACGTCAGTCAACTTCCTTTTTAAACTGAGTCTTTCATTTTATGCGTGAACTTTTTAATTTACAGTAATCAGTCGATGTATCGCTCTTTCGGAGGACTGCATAAGAGCGCGATATATCCGAAAACGCGATATAACCGAGGTCATAAAAATTAACACTTCAATTAACGAACAAATTAACTATAGGTGCTTCTACAAGAAATAGCAGTTTATTATCATACTAGGACGATTTTCGTCATTTATATAAAATAAACTATTTTGGCAATTTTTATTCAAAAAAAGTGAATAAAGAAATAAATGAATATTTCTATCGTTTTATGGTGGGTAATGGTGGTTAAAGCGTGCCTCCTTCTGCGAGGAAGGCTTTTGTCCTTTGATGTCGAATCGAGGCTGTATCTACAATAAATCCATTCTCACGCTCTCCAACAGGCAGACACTCATTTGTCTTCTTGTAAAATTTCTTTCCTCCGTTCCTCAAGAATCGTAAGTGACTCATTAAATAAGTTTCGCTGCATATTTTTTTTTTATTTTCTTACGTCAGTCAACTTCCTTTTCAAACTGAGTCTTTCATTTCATGCATAAACTTTTTAATTTACAGTAATCAGTCGTTGTATCGCTCTTTCGGGAGATAGCAAAAAAAGCGCGATATATCCGAAAACGCGATATAACCGAGTCATAAAAATTAACATTTCAATTAACGAGCAAATTAATTAAATATTCTTCTACAAGAAATATCAGTTTATTATCATATTAGGACGATTTTCTTCATAAAATTAAAATAAACTATTTTGCCAATTTTTCTTCAAAAAAATTGAATAATAAATAAATAAATGAATATTTCCATCGTTTTATTGTGGAATATACAGGGTGCTCCCAAATAACTGACGGTTCAAAAAAAATGTATTACTGTAATACAAATTTTTCTATGATGATAAAATAAATGTTAAATGAAAGTAATGTGTGTTGTTATCAATGTTTAAGTATTGTTAATAAAACCATTAAAATTGAAAAAATTACTTAAACATTCGTAATCAATGTTTAAGTAATGGTTTCTATTCTCGCGCCTTTAACTGTAACCACAGATGACAATCTTTTTAGAAGGGCTTCTGCAGCGGCACGCACCTACAGAGGAGCTCTTTCACGGGCACATTTTATTATTATTTTTATTCGTACACTTAGCTTTTTCCACCACTATGCCTTACTTCTACACTACCTGTTTCTTCAAACAATTTTAAAGTTCTTTCAATTAATCCTTTTGACACATTTAAATACTTCAATTTTTTTTTTAATCGCAATCGCAATTTCGCTTACCTTTTAATTGCAATTCGAGAATTAAACGGCGTTTAGCATCCATCTTGATAATGCTAAGAATGAAACGGATTTTAATTCAAAGAATCGTCTGCACTATTGCTCATAGAATTAACCCTTAGTTTGGCAATGTATCCTACAGGATACATCACTTTCTACATTTTTTAATTTGAATTAGGCGCCCTCTAGGGGGCTGGCTTTTAATCTATAGCATTATTCGAACCTTCTTTTTCAACATGTCTTTACTGTGGCTATTTACAAAGCAACGCTTTCAGTATTAAGTTTATAAGTGTTACATTGTGTTCTACCAAAACAACATGGCGTCACGTCGATTACAGGTGTGTTCTCTTTTATTTTTTTGTTATTTGCTTATTATTTTTATTGTTTATAAAATCTACAATAGTGCCAAATTAGTTGATATTGTGATTGAGTGAGCCACGTTTTATGTATTCTTATTTGCTACTTTGGCAGTGTATCCTACAGGATACACAATTTATAAAACCGATTTTCTATTCATTTTTTCCCATGAAAATTTTTTAACTATATAATATTTATGCATTTTACCCCAAAAAAAACTAAAATAAAAAAATTTTGTCAAAATTTTTAACTTTTTGATATGTGCCAAACTAAGGGTTAAACTAAGTCAATTAAGTGTTGCCAATAGTAAAAAACATCTTGAATGCAAATTATGCACAGATAAATTTTGCCGTCAGTTATTTCTGGGCACCCTGTAAATTAAAACTTGTAGCTTAAACTCTAAGGGCCTGGTCCACATCAGCAGAAAACTGAAGTCCGAAATCGAAAGTCCGGGTGGAAAAATGGTAAGTACCCGGACTTTCTGTTTCTGCCTTCGGTTTCGGTCGGTTTTCTGCTGCACGGCCCTAAAAAATTTAAACGAATGGAAAACATGCAAGTTTTGTTTCTTTATTTATTTCAAAAATAAGTAAGTACTCTTTCTAATAAATATATTTTTTCCCCTCCCTGAAGCAACATTATTTTTAATACAATTTTTTGGGAGGCAAAGGAAAGCGCAATATTTCCAATGAGAGATATAACGAGGGTTTACTGTATTTAATTTTGGGTGTGCTGATAAATATTTTTCATGAAGAGGTATCTCTAAAGTTATTTTTTTGCATTGGACAAAGACAAAATACGATATGTTTTCTTTGACACGTTTTCTGTATTTAATGGAATAAATATATGTTCATTTCTCAACCACTCATAATGTTCAAAAGCTGTATTTTTCGGGGAAGTTCTTTTCTGTATTCTATGCAAGGGTAATTCTAGACTTGATGTCTGCGAGGAGTACTCGAATACGTTTAGTTTATTGAGTAACCAGTTTATTGAGTAACTAAAGTTTATTGAGTAACCATTAATTAATTTCATCCATAAATTCAAGAGGGGGAAGATGCATTCCTCTCATGCGTGCTAATGTTTTTAAAAATAACAATGAATTTGAATATTTGAATTAAAAAAAATAAACAAAATGTTAAAAAAATTTTGTTTGTAAGAAGATCTTTTCGCTAAATTTTTTTTTCAAAGCAAATCCACCCATAGGCGGCTCGTACAGGGGGAAAAGTGGGTGACTGCCCCTCACTTCCAAAAGTGAAAGGGCTTTGCCCCCCCCCCCCTTTTCTTGGTTAAAAAGTAATGATCCAGTGAAAAATGATTTTTTACTCACTGGATTGATTAATTTCACCAAAATAAAAGCTGAATTCCAAAAATCGAACTTTTTTCATGTTATTTCATAAGAATGGATGAAAATCAACCAGCCAGGTTGATTTTTGACTCTATATTCCGCATATTTTAGAAGTAAATAAATCAGAAATGTTGAAATCCAATATTATAGCCAAACTGTAGCAAAAAAAAAAAAAAAACTTTAAAGGAACAGCATCCTAACTGCCCCCCCCCCCTCCCACCAAAAAAAAAAAAAAATTTCGACACTTCTCCCGTATTTCTTTTGACCACCCACTTTTTTGGTATACCAGCCACCTATGAATCCACCTATTATACGAGGAATTATTTGAGATTCAAATCTCCTTGTATGCATTTCTAACACATTTAGTAGTTCATATTTGAACGAGAGTTGTTCCAACCAAAACCTAAAACACGAGAATGATGTGTCCGGGACATACATAAAAACATAAAAACAATTTGATTTGAATCTCAAAAGTTATTCGAAATAGGATAGATAACTTTACCTTCAAATTTTCTATTTTTCAATATGTATTGAACTAGTATTCCTTGATGATTAATTTTTGGTCTGAGCCTTATTTATATGAGATATTAAACTTTTTTTTACAGGATTTGTAAAAACTTTTACCAAAAAAAGAGGGAGGGGGGGGTTAGCTACATTTAAAAAGCTTCCAATTCCTGGAGTCCCGCAAAACGCCCATTAATTCCATGCGTCATCATACAAACACTCATTCATCTTCGGACTGATTCTTTTACTCTGCTGTTATAAGAAAAAACTTTATGAGGTATTCATCAAAAAAGCAATGTTTCACAATTTTATATTTTCCAAACTTCTGAAAAATAGCTTTTGTAGTGTTTCATATTTTTATTTTTAAAATCAATTTTTAATTACCTTTCTTAGTTTATTAAGTTCTTTAGTTTATGCAAAAGAACTATTCTCAATAACGTTCTTTGTAGAAGGTGACAATGGCAGTACTAAACAATCTTTTTACAGTACAATCTTCTTATAGTATTTTTTACAGCACAGTAATACAAATTATTAAAATGTTAAAAATTCAAGTTATTTTTTTTTTATTTTTTGGTGTGATATCAGAGTATCCGTCTCGATCGTAGCAGTCACAGATCCAAAAATTTGTTCAGGGCAAAAAAACAAAAGAAAAAAGAAATCCTGAGAGCGTCGCACGTTACATGTGAATCACATCAGAGTTTCGATAAAGAAACTATCACTCACAGGTGTAATTAAACTTGAAAATGAAATAAAGGGTTTTTGTAATGCAGCATTAATCTGTAATTATCTTTTTGGCTTTTACGGTGAGTTTTCATACTTAATTCCTGTAATAATATACTGCTGGGTTATAATATTAAACTGACATTTGAAGAGCTATTTCGATATTTGAAGAACTTTCAACTTCTATTACAGTATAATTATAAAATGCATCCAAATAAATTTTATTCATGAAAGAACCATAAACTTACATCCAAATTTCGAATTATATAATTATCGGATTAGGGAACAAATTTTAAAACCAACATTAAAAAAGTGAAATTAAATAACTAACTAAATAAATAAATAAAATAAAAATTAGTAATATGTTAATTACATGTTGTATGTGTTGTTAATTACGTGTTACATGTTGTACAATATGTTAATTAATATATATATATATATATATATATATATATATATATATATATATATATATATATATATATATATTATAAACTAGGGCTAATCTTTTTTTCATACTTAATTACATATTTGTGAATGTAACTTGAATGCGAGAAGTTTCTCAACTGAAGCTCTGCGATGCGACTCGTATGCAACTTGCGACGCTTTCCAAGATTATTATTATTGCTTTATTTCTTTTACAATATGAACATATTTTCAGATACGGGGCTTATACCAGAGTCTAATACTTTAAAAAAATGCCGAAAAATAAGTGAGCAAAATCACAGGAAAAAAAGCAGTTTTTGGTTGTTTTAAAAATATTTTTGGGGGACTGCTATAAATTTCCATAATTTCAGGAAACTTTTATATTTCTGAACTTTTTACTTGCATAGTCCTTCAAAAGAATGTTAACAGTTAAAATACTTTCTTAACCTCCAAATCAAAATAATGGCTATGACATTTTCAAAAAGTAAAAAGAAAAAAAAATTTTAAAAAAAACGGAGTATGGGGGAGGGGAGCTATTTTCAAAATGTGATGGGTGTTCGGGGAAAACTGGTCATATTTGGATTCGGAAAATTTACAGAAGAATAAGCAGCAATGGGGTCAAAAACATTTGTTATGCTGCACAGTGAAACTATTTGTTCATGATGAAAAAAATGAGCTTTAACTTTTAAATATTCCAATTTCGAATACTATGCGGAAGAGCTAAATATTACATTATAGTTAAACTTAAAAATAAAAAAAAAAGATTCAAGAGGCAAGTCACTTCAGTCTATTATGGGAGAAAAATAATTTTATTCATTATGGAACCCCGAAAATTAAAGCCTCTAAATTTTCTCCATCTCTAAACTTCATACCGCATCCTTTCGTGGTAAAAATAAAACTATAAAAGTGGTTATGATTTGCGTCTTGTGGTTTGAGGATTATTTTTCCAAGAGCGTCTCTGCCATCTGACATGTTGCGTATTGTCTAATAGATGGCGCCACTAAGGAACAGTCCTAACCATCAAATCTGCATTAGAAATAATGGATCATACTTCAGTAACGCCAAAGACAGTGGGTAACTTTTAAATTAATGTCAATCGGCAGCGATCAATTGAGGCAACAAAAAAAGAGTAGAGAGGAGTAACATGAGATTGCTTCACTCACACACAAGCGCGCGCCAGCTTGAAGTTTTTTCTGCTTTTCGTTTTCCTGACTCTGCATCGATTAGCGCGGCAGAAAAAAAAAAACTTTTCAAAATGTTTCTGAGAAAATTCTTGCTAACTCTGATGTAAAATGACTCTCTGAATTCAGATACGGTCACGTCCCCCTCCCCCTTTCTCACCACCACTTTGTGAAAATGGAGCCTCCTCCCACCCCCTTCCCTTCTTTTTTTTATTGACTGTTTTCATAGTCATTATATTTGTTAGGAAAGAAAACAAAGCATTATATTAAAAATTAACATTTTTTGAGGGGCTGTAGCAGTACAAAGTTAATGTATGAACATTTGGAGCAAGTTGAAAGTGTCAGGAGAGTTTTCTCCCCTAAAATGTAAAAAAAAAAAAATTCAAGCATTCTCTTTTTTTTCTGAAGGTTTGTTTTCCATTTACAGGTTAACGAATTTCAGTTCTTCCAACATGACACCGTTTTTCACGTGTTAATGCTTTTAATGAGGAAAATAAAATCGTTTCTAACCAGAAACGATCTTTGTATGATTACAAAACGTTAAGTCTGTGTAAAACAAAGAATCATAATATCATTCTAGTACAAAGTACTTATGTTTGAGTACGTGTCCTAAAGTTTTGAAGGCAAAAAAGGGAATAACAATTAGTCTATTATAGACTACCCCCATAAAATTGTACTTCAGAGTTAAAATTTGAAAACTTCTAAAAGACTAATTTTTTGCCTGATTTTTCTTCATTTACAAGCTCAAAGTTTTTTACATTGAAAAAGAGGTCTCTTGTAGCCCCAAAGTACATGCATAATGTTTTGTATTGCAGATGCGCATTTTAAACGCTGTTTTTTACTTTGTGTAATAGTTAAGGTTTATAAAAACACAGACAAAGTTTTCACTTTGTGTAATAGAAAAGGTGTTTCACAGAGAAATACAGGGTGAGCCAGAGAAACTTACTTTTTTGAAAAAATTCCTGCGCGGTGAGTTGGCTGCGTAGAAGGCCGAGAGTGGGCGCATCTGGAGCGGGAAATCTCCAAGTTTTGTTTTCCCTATAATTAGTCGCCATCGTGCTATGGTCAAAAGAACAGCGCGCCTTTGCCGTCAAAAGCTACTTTTCGAATGGCCGTGAATGCAGCTCGGTACAGGACCATGATCGAGGAATTCTTTCTTCCCAGCCTCGAAGAAATGAACATTTGGGACGTGTGGTTTCAGCAAGATGGAGCAACAGCACACACAGCCCGAGATTCAAAGAATTTGTCGCGACAACATTTCCCCGACCACCTCATCTCTCTCAGAGGCAATCTCCCATGGCCAGCACGCTCCCCAGACTTGGCACCGTGCAATTTTTTTATGGGGTTATTTGAAATCCCTGGTTCATGTTGATCGACCACGCACAATAGCTCACCTCAAGAATAACATTCGCGACGAAATTGCCAACATACCAATTGATATGCTGCAAAGAGTGCTCACAAACTTTAAAAATCGTCTTAATCAGTGTATGATCAATGGGGGTCATCATTTAACCAATGTTATTTTCGAGACTAAATGGAAAAAAAAAATTGGAATATTGTATTCTCAAATAAAAAAAGAATTAAAACGATAACTTAAGTAGTTTTGTTTTTATTGACATTTTAAAAAAGTAAGTTTCTCTGGCGCACCCTGTACAATAAAATTAGAAATAATAATAGTTATAACTTCCAATTAAAGAAGAAAAAGAAAGAAGGAAAAATTTAATCATAGTGTTAAACAACATTTTACTTTTGTGTTTTCACCATAGTTTGAAAATGCAGTTCATTATTATTTATTTATTTATTTGTGTTCATAAACTATTTGTCAAAAACCGTTGGTAAAATATATTTTTAAACATTAACTTAAGAGAGGGAGAGAAAAAAAATCAGTAAAGACTTAAACATAGTATAAAAGCAACTTGCTTTTCAGTGTAGTGCGAGTCACACTTACGTTACAGATCGTGACATTGCGAAAAAAGTTCATCTACTTCTGAAACTAACTTCTGAAAAACATAACATGCTGAACATAAAAGTATGTAAGTATCCATTTAAATCGCTCTACAGTTTTTTAGGCACCTTAATAATATTCACTTGTAATAGGAGTAGCTTATGAAACTAGTATATTATACACATATTACACAATACAGTCGACGCTAATTATAACGACCTTCTCCCACAGAAAAAGGTCCTTATAACGAGTGGTCGCTATGAGAGGTAGACTTTTTTAAAAAACAGAGATGCATCATGAATGTTCAGTACTTTCATTTTTTGAAGATTTCAACTACGTACTCATTTTTTTTTCTAATTAAAAAAAATATATTAGTGCAAAACACTTTATAACAAAATTTCAAACAAGCTTTTAAATTAGAAAATAGGGGGAGAAAATATTGCATTCTCACTATTCATTTATTTTCTGAAGAAAAAAAAAATCAGAAATAGAGTTGTTTGCCTTTTTCCAAAACATAATTTTCCATTTCAATTATAAATGATATATAGTATTCAGAAGAATTTTGCCTCGCAAAGAAAAAAAAAAGCATTTTAAAATCCTAATTGGATTAAACATTTTTTATACTAGGAACTATCGCAACAACTTCATCTAAAGAGGATGCATTAATTTCTTTCCTAACCCTGTCATAATTACACTGAACACTCCCTGTACTTTGTCCGTGAACAATTAGGTCATTTTAAGTAAAAAATTTAGAAACATGTTCCATTTAGAAAAATACCGGAAATAGTGCTCCCTGAATGATGTCGCTATATTGGATTAGCCGATACAGAAAGGTCGTTATACATAAAGCTAATTAACATAGAGTATATAGGGATAAAGTTGGGACTTTTCCCACTGGTCGTTATATAATGGGATGGTCTTTATAATGACTATTCATTATAATGAACATCGACTGTAGTACATATGTGTGTGTGGTTAATATTAAATATAGCTGCAAGAGTAAAAGTGTACTAAATATTTTTTTCCATTACCGCTATTATTAATATTGCTGATTCAGAAATAAATATTTCATATTTCAGACAAATTGTGTTTTTCTTTCTTTTTTCAAATTGCAGCCACTATCAATTTTGTTCATTCAGAAACAAATATTTCATTTCAGGCAAATTAGTATTCAGGCCCTTAATGCACCAGCCCCGCATTTATGCGGGAGCTCCAGCTGGCGTGCATGTCACAACTATTCACGCCTATGACCCAGATCACCCCAGGATGAAAGTGGAGTACAGCATGCCCAAAGTTTTAGACAGCCAGACCTTTATTGTAGACGAAAAATCAGGCAATTTGACGACGGCAACAGTCATAAATAAGACAGTGGGTGAAACATATCAGGTAAAAAATAATGAAGTTTTGATGCTTTAAAATTGCAGCCTTCAGAGTTGAAGTTGAGCGTGTCCTTAAATTATAGTTCTGACATAATATATATTTAACTTAATTTGCAGTCGGTGAAACCGGAATTAATGTACACTATAGTTTTAAAAAACTATAGTGTACATTACTTCCGGTACAGCTTTTATACTGTTGCAGTATAAAGGGTAACTTATAAACATAGGTCACAATTTGAAAATTCAGCAACAATAATTTAGGTGACAGTTCAATTTTATATCAGAAATAGTTGTGGACTAGATCCACTTTAGCTCTGAGTGGCTCAATTATTAGTTATAATATTTCAGTATTGGTAAAATGAAATATTTGTAGCTTAGTATTTTTACAAGGTGTGTAATTCTTATTGTTCGCAATTTTTTTTATTAAACTTCTTTTGGTGCGATGGCTGTAAAATTTCAATACAACGTGGAAGTAGTGGAACAGAAAGCTAACGTTAATAACGTCGCTAATTGTCGACAGCTTTTCGATGCCTCGCTTAATTTGGAGATAAAGAGACTTCATATCCAGTGACAACATGACGATATTTGCCGATCTTTCCGTAAAATATCACGTTGAATCATTAGTGAGAGATTTATCGATCTATTTTCAAAACTTCTTCCCCCATCAGTTCACAAAAAATTAAAAAGTTCAAGAAAGCCAATTAGTTATTGTTGTCACAACTTCAGAATTCAGACAGTAACAAAATCATTTTAACTTTCCTTTAGTTTGAAAGTAATCAAATGTATTGGTCCCCTATGTGTCCAGAATTGCTTACCTTTATAAATGTAGGAAAGTGTCTAAAAATTCTTTAAAAATTCAGGGTTCCTACAAAAATTGACAGCATAGGATGAGATCTTTAAATCGGGGGAGGAGGGGGCAGGGAAACATTGAATTCTTTTCGGTAGATACACCATGGATACCCGGCGCACCACCGTTGTAGTTACGCATCATTGAGGTGACTCTATGCATTTCAGCTAGAAAATGTTGGGGTACACTACCCTTTTGCAAAGTAAAGCTTGGCATATAATATCGCAGCAGTGACAGGAATCGTAACTGGAACATATGGAGGTACACTAGTCCTGTCAGTGGTTTTACACACAAAAAAGGAATTAAAGGGCATTTAATAATAACTTCTCCATATTATCTCTATATATGTGTACATTTTTAATTAATACTTTGGTAAGAGTTTGCGTACTACACTTATTAAATTAGGACATTCATATTAACTTGCCCTGTTTTATTTAGTTATTTTATGAAACATAATAATTTTTGGGCAGAGAAGCTATTTGGATATGAATGCAGTGATCTGCATGCTTAAATATTTATATTAGCTTGTTGCAGATGAAATATTTTAATTCATAGATAAGTTTCAAATATAAATATCTTAATGGGAACAGAATTTAACTAAAAAATATACCATTGAATGCAATATATTCCTTTCCTTGAGATCAATTATCCAGTTTTCTTCCAAAATTATAAAGTTTTTTTTTTTTTTTTTTTTTTTTTACCATATCAATCCTACCACTTGCTTAGGAATCCGGCGCTTTCGGATAAAGAAACTGTTCAAAGACGTTTTGGACAGTTATTTCATTAATAAATCTTTTCTCTGTACAAAATAGTTAAAGTGATAAAAAGGTGCTAGCTAATAAGTGAATAAACTCATGAGTACGGAATGTGAAACAATTAACTCATGGTGCAAGCTGAGTATTTTTTTTTTTTTTTACTGTTATTTGGCAATTGTGTTGCCTAGCTTGAAGCACCAAAATTTTCTTTTCGCTAACATATTTGACACAAATTTAGAAATTTTTTTATCTAAGTTTCGATGCAACTACTTAGATTCAGTATATCTCTGTTTTAAGATAGTATTTTTTCCACAAAACACAATGCAGATAACAGGAGCTATATACATTCAATCAGTCACCATCATCTTCTTATAGTGAAGAATTAGTTAATACCACCCTCATTTCTGAACTTGATATACCTCTTAATAACAAAGCGTAAAACAAGTAGAAAATATTGTACTGTAAATATCATCTAACTTGAAAATTTTTGTAAGGTACATTCTATAACACATATTTTCCCAAAAGAAACAAATTTGTAAAAACTTTCGTTGGCTTTGACAGGTTTCTAAAAGCTCCTTTTTTTAAAACTTTCAAGGAGGGAGGCGAGAGGCGAGAAATATTAATTAAATAAGGAATAAAATGTAGATGGGGGAAAACAGTATGGAAGGGGGCCCCGGTAAAGTCATTTTTGGCGTGCCCCAAAATTTCTCCGTGTGCCCCTAATAGACACTACCAATCATGTTCAGTATCGTGATTGAGTTTTTTCCAAGCAGATCAACACCTCATTTACTATTAAGCGGTGTTATAAATTTTTACAAAGTAATTTTAATCTAGAAATCCGACAATTCATCTGCAGCTAACTGATGTTTGATGCTGCAATTTGTTCACTACTATCAATCACTATAGGGAGATTTTTTAGTCTAATCCAAAGCAAACCCGATTTAAAAGGTAAGAATATCTTCTTTTAATGTATTTTTAAATCATTCTCTGTATAGTATTTTATTTTTGCTTCCTAGAAAAGGAAATGTGATAGTTTAAACGTTAAAAGTTCTGGAGATTTTCCAAAAGAGCATGGATTTGTATCTTGAATGGTTCGTGGGTCATAATCTTTTTCATTCATTTATAAAAACCAAATATGTTTTGAAAACTTTAGATACTGAAACACTTACAATTTTTACCACTCAAAAAAGCCTCCAATATACATAATTAACCAAAAAGTCTCTGCATACCCCTGTTTTTCAGGAAACTTCTAAACCAAAGACACCGTATCAATCTACAACTTTGTTTGTTCGACATTGTTAATATTGGGGCACAAAATACATACTTTATTTACACTTATACAGAACTAGCCGGGTACCCGGCCCTGCCCTGGTTTCTGCCGTGTAATGTGTTTCAGGGAAATTCATTCATAATTTTTTCAACATTAAAGTGCACATCTATTTACATAAATGGCTACTTCTGTAAACAATGGCTATTTTTCTGTCTGTATTACTTAAAAAAACTGCATTACACACCCTTAGCACGAATGCAAGCTACAAATAATGTTTAGGTAAATAGGAATTGTTATACACTAGGTGGCCAAAAGTATCCGGACACTTTCAAAAATTCACATTTTTACATATAGCTCGAGAAATAAGTGATCAATTGCTCTTTAACTTTAGTCATACGAAATATAGGCTTCACCGAACATTTCCAAGTTGAAATTAAATTACCCTTGCATTTGGGGGACGACAAGAAGGGGGTTGAAAGAAAAACCGCTTTTTGACCATAACTCTTCGAAAATAGCTCGGAATAAGCTATCAATTTCAGTAATTAATTAGCATACTATGTATAATTACTGTACAAATTTTTATGAACGTACCACTCTTACTTCTGAAGATATGAAACAGTTTTGAAAAAACGGCAATTTTATTTGAAGGGTTTTTGCTCATAACACGCAGAGTTTTTGATCAAACCTTATCACAACTTCAGGAAAGATGACAAAATACAAGAGAAAGAACATACTAAAACGGTAAATAAAAATATTAAAAATTCGATGAGATATGAACGTTAAAAGGAAATAATTCTTCACGGCGCATGCGCGAACGACAGAAATTTATAACTACAAAAATATTGTAGCCTGATTTATACTGCATCTTATAAAAAAAGTTCCAGTTGAATATCATGAAAAATGAAAAAGATATCAGCGATCTAGTGAGCTGTATTTCATTCATTCGCAGGCAAAACATAAATCGCAAGGGGTTGTCCACAAATAGTGTGATGACAATCGATCATTTTTTTTCAATGTTAAATTGTATACAGTTTGAAAATTTATATTCGGCATTGTAGTCACATTTCGTTTATTCGGCCAAAAAGATCTTATACGTAGGTGGCCAAAAGTATCCGGACACCCTCTGAAACGTTGGTTTTGAACGACGACGCAATAACCTTCAATTTAAAAATAGCTCTTTGTGGACAGACCCACACTATTTAGATATTGTAGGCGAATGAATGAAATACAGCTCACTAGATCGCTGATATCTTTTTCATTTTTCATGATATTCAACTGGAACTTTTTTTATAAGATGCAGTATAAATCAGGCTACAATATTTTTGTAGTTATAAATTTCTGTCGTTCGCGCATGCGCCGTGAAAAATTATTTCCTTTTAACGTTCATATCTCATCGAATTTTTAATATTTTTATTTACCGTTTTAGTATGTTCTTTCTCTTGTATTTTGTCATCTTTCCTGAAGTTGTGATAAGGTTTGATCAAAAACTCTGCGTGTTATGAGCAAAAACCCTTCAAATAAAATTGCCGTTTTTTCAAAACTGTTTCATATCTTCAGAAGTAAGAGTGGTACGTTCATAAAAATTTGTACAGTAATTATACATAGTATGCTAATTAATTACTGAAATTGATAGCTTATTCCGAGCTATTTTCGAAGAGTTATGGTCAAAAAGCGGTTTTTCTTTCAACCCCCTTCTTGTCGTCCCCCAAATGCAAGGGTAATTTAATTTCAACTTCGAAATGTTCGGTGAAGCCTATATTTTGTATGACTAAAGTTAAAGAACAATTGATCACTTATTTCTCGAGCTATATGTAAAAATGTGAATTTTTGAAAGTGTCCGGATACTTTTGGCCACCTAGTGTATGCTTGGTATATTAAAATATATATATATTTACAGTATCAATTGCACTGGAGTCAACAATTTCCAAATATTGCACGTTAAATAAGTCCCATTATTACAGTTTCTATCCTTGTGACTTCATTTGTGAAAACTCAATTGGTAAAAACATCTGATGTGATTAAGAAATTTTTTGACTATAAACACTTTCCATTTTCTATGTGTTGCCAAAATCAATTCCTTTTTATTTACCCGTTAGCGATTATTGGCATAGATGAATATAAAAATCCTAAGAAAGCAATAAGTTTCATACTTACTCCAGAGAAGCCTTGGTTCAAAATTTTCACCATGATTACTATTAATAGTGTTGTTGTAGGCAACCAAATTTTGCAACAATGGGTTGAAAATTTAATCAGTTAATGGGGAAATGACACAAAATTTACTATTTTCCATAATAACTTTTTTAAACTAAGCTTTTTAGAAATAAATTATAGCTTATCCTGCTCCCTGTTACTGCAGCTATCTACGGTGAAAAAATGGGTAAAATCGGTCCAGTAGTTTTGAAGTTTACCCCGGACATACGCATACAAAAGTACCGTAAAATGGGGTGTATAGGAACAGCGGGGTCAATCGGAACAAAACTTCCCGACCGTACAAAGAAATTCTTCATAAATATACTATTGAGTATTTTTCGCCATGAATTTTTTTTTAGAAAGGTAAGATCATAGGAAGTAGGAAAAAATTACTTTTGTCAATCTGGCAACGCTACTGGCTTCTAAAGAGGGCTGCACGTTGAATGCTAGAAAACATCACATTTTCATAGACTGCAAAACTTCATATGCAAGAACAAACCTTCTTATATTTAAAAACTATGAGTGGTATGTTTCAATTATACATGTATCTGAACAACAGAATACCACATTAGAATTTACATTTTTTATAAATTGTGTCATAAAAGTGAAGAATTCTGAAAAATGCCATAGGAAAAAAATTTGCGGGGTGAATCGGAACACTTAGTTCTGTTGTTCCAATTCAAACTTATTTGAAGGAAACTGTTTGAAAAATCAAGATTCTAACCCTAATTCTTCTAATCAAGACAAGGACAAGGATTTATTACTGTTTATCCCTTCTCGTGAGCAACTAGATCTTAGAATGACAAAAGTTGCAGATTTCAAAAGATTTTTTCTCCAGGAGACTTCTTTTTACTTAAAATAAAAGGGGGAAAGTCACATAGACTTTATGTAGTAAACGTCCAGCACACAGACAGTGATGAATAAGCGAAAAAATCTTTCAGGACAATCCCCAAACCCAGAAATTTCAAAAAACTAAAGAAAAGGTAGAGTTCATCCCAGGAGATGTTATGAAAAAACTTAAGCCAAGTCACAATTGCAAGTTTTAAGGACAAGTACATATTTGTGGACGATATGAGTGACTTCCATTCATGTTAAATCTTTGTATTTCAATTCAAAAGTATTTCTTAAAATTACTTTTCATTTTTCATAAGTTCAAAATTATTTTGAATTTTCACAAATTATAAACGTTTACTGGTACTGAAATTATACATTTATTTGACAGTAATTATCTGTTCTTATTCTCCCCCATCAATATTACTCATGTTTGTGAGACCTATTACAGATTAAATTGAAAAAAATAAAAATTTTAACAAGTGTTCCGATTGACCCCTATCAGCGGGGTGATTCGGAACACCCATAATTTGCTATATATTTTAATAGTAATTGTTCAAAATCTTTTGTCTTTGCTTGGAATATCAAAAGTAAATCAAGACCGAAGTTTTTATCCAAAAAATAAAATTAAAAAAAAATCTTTTAACTGCTTTTTTTACAATCAAAGCTGAAAAGTGTTCCGATTAACCCCATTTTACGGTAGTCTTTTATGTATATAGATATTACTGAGGAGCTTTGCTTCTATCAAAGTGTGAACCGCTGGTCATAATACGATCTTTGAGTATTTGAGGCATTCCTTTACTCAATTTATCCAAACCTCATCGATGCATGTGACTCTAGCAGTCATGATGAGCCTTCCATAGGTTTTCTGTGCTTGTTGGCCCTTGCTTATGGACTTCCCTATCCTGTTCATTCCACAGGAACTCGATTGATAGCAGGTCAGAAAACTGTGGCACCGGCTCCGTTTTATGAGGATGTAAACATCTTATTTCTTCTTTAGAAAATTTCAACGTAGCTTGGAAGTATATTTTTTCTTTTGTAAAATATAACTAAGCCCCAAAATCCGTGCTCTTGAGATTTAACATCACGTCGCATTAAAATGTAG